>JAEANM010019365.1:0-12384 GCA_017656035.1 Myanophis thanlyinensis | reverse complement strand
TTCTCCTCCTCCTCCTCCTCCTTCTTTTGCTCCTCATCCTCCTCTTTTAGTTAGGCAGAGACCTTGGAGATCTTCTAGTCCAACCCCCTGCTCAAGCTGGAGACCCCCATATCATTTCAGACAGATGAAATGTCTGGTTTTTCTTAAACTCCTCCAGCGATGGAGGACTCACAACCCTTGAAGGCACATCAGTCCACTGGTTAATTGTTCTCACTGTCAGGAAATGTCTCCTTACTTCCAGGTTGCTTCTCTCCCTGATTAGTTTCCATCCATTGTTTTTTGTTTTGCCTTCTGGTGCTTTGGAAAATAAGTTTGATTTCTTCTTTGCGGAAGCCCTGCTTGGATAATTTCATTGGATGGCAAAATCTGGAAGAGATGTGCATTTACAATACTGTTGCAATGCCTTGTTGTAGAGAGCAGGAGATGGAGACAACCCCGCAGTCTACTATCCCTATTTCCTGGGTAGCTGCAGTTAAAGCCAGCCTAGTGAGGTTGACCAGGTTTTGAAAAAACCGCCTGAAGTTAACTTTGTAGCTCAACTTGCCTGGTGAGACGACTGTTTTTCTCGCAGCCATTTCTTCCAAGTTCAGAATAACTTTGTGGGATCTGAAAAGCTCCCTGCTGTAGACACTTTGACCCAAGAAAGCTTTTGTTTCTGATTTGCCATTCTGATCTCTCTTATAGGTTCCACAACAATACACTATTGGATCCTGCCCTTTATAAATATAAAAGCAACTTGATCTTGAAGAATTTGAAGATGGACCAAGCCGGACGATACTTTTGCAAGACCAGCAATGAAGCTGGTTCGGTCAAGTCACAAAGTGCAACCCTTTCTCTCACAGGTGAGTTGTTTTGGGGAAGACCTCAGACAGACCAAGGAATAGGATAGGTCAGGGATGGGAAATTAATTTAGCCCAAGTGGCCAAATGAGAAACTCGGACTGTTGTGTAGGGCCAAAGCAATAGAGCTGTGAAGGTGTTTAGGCAGACATTTTTTCAAAAGCCCCAGAAGACAAGAGAAGAAACAACAGATGGAAACCAAACAAGGAGAGAAGAAACCTACAACTAAGGAGGAATTTCCCAACAGTGAGAACAATTAATCAGTGGAACAACTTGCCTCCAGAAGTTGTAAATGCTCCAACACTGGAAGTCATTAAGACAAGATTGGAGAGCCATTTGTCTGAAATAGTAGAGGGTTTCCTGCTTAAGCAGGGGGTTGGACTAGAAGACCTCCAAGGTCTCTTCCAATTCTACTGTTGTTATTGTCAGGAACACACAATGTGGAACACACAACAATAGCAATTCAATCAGAATTCCAAAGAAACGAAAGTCCATAGAATAAAATTTTATTGAAGACATTGTAATGGTACGGTCTGGAGAAATCCTGAATCTAAAATTCCCGGGCTTTCTCCATCCAAGTAAACTTGAAAGTTCCACCCCACTAATTATCACATGTTAATTTCTCACCAACCCCTTCAAAGAAAGTTCCAACGTGCACTTTGGACCCTCCCCTCGCAGGTGGTGGCCACAAGTCAAGAGAACTTTCACACGAGAAACTATTTGAGAAGAATGCAAAACAGATAACAGCCTCCGAGTTGGTTCTATCAACCTCCACTCCCTCAACATGTTGGCCTTGCAGAAAGAAAATGTGTCAAAGCTAAAAGGTCCAGTATAATATGCAAAAAGCAATAGCTAATACTTTTCAGAAGAAAAGCCCCCCCCAATCCAAAAGTCTCCTTTTAAGCTTGACAGTTATAGTCTTTGACTGAAAGACACAAAACAGAAAACATGCAGGTTTCTGGACAGCAAATGTTTGCCTTTGGCTTCTTAGGCTGGAAGTGATCAACCTAAGGTCACTCAGCTGACTTCCGTGCCTACAACAGGATTGGTATCCCATAGGGATAAAGTTCTTGCTAAGATATAGTATGTACACCACATGAGTTGACAGCATGACCTACAAAATGCATACAGGTAGTCCTCAAGTTACAACTTTTCCCCTAGAGACAATTTTATGCCCGTTTTCCACACTTACGACACTTGCAGCGTCCCCTTGGTCATGTAATCAAAATTCAGACTCTTGGCAGCTGGCTCATACAGTTGCATTGTCTTGGGATCCTATGTTCACCTTCTGCAACCTTCTCACAAGCAAAGTCCACAGGGAAGCCAGATTCACTTAACAACTGTGTCACTAATTTAACCACTGCAGTGATTCACTTAACAACGGTGGCAGGAAAGGTCGTAAAAATCAGCCAAAATTCACTTGAACAACTGTCTTGCTTGGCAGCAGCAATTTGGAGCTCAGTGGTGATCATAACGCGAGAATTTTCTACTTTTGTGAGGGCTTTTCTTGCAAATTTAAACCAGGGTTAAATCAAGGTGGACAACAAAAGGATTTTGCTCTTTTGAGGCAGGATTATAAAGAAACTGTCACTCCGCCCTTCCACCTGGATTTAGCATATTTTTTAATGGCATAAAAATCCAAGAGGCTTTTTTTCTATCTAGAAAAATAAAGAGGATCTTTTCTCTATCTAGAAAAAAGACTAAAAAAATCCAGAAGGCTTTTTCCCTATCTAGAAAAGTCTAGGGGAATCCAAGGTTGTTTTCCTGTCCGGGGGGGGGGGGGCTCTAGAAAAACCAGAGATGCCCTTTTCTCTTATCTAGAACAAATCCCGGTGTCCCCTCAATGTATTTAAGTTGCCTATTTGCAGGTTCCTCCTGCTCCGTATTGTGATCTTTGTAAAAAGTTATCTACCACCAATCAAAAGTGAGATGGCCACAACTTGATAGTAACCTATGGAATTGATTTTAACAGGAAAGAACCGACCGCCCTGTGACTCCAGGCCCGAGAGTTATCTGATCCGACTGCCCCATGATTGCGTTCAGAACTCAACCAATTCTTTCTACTACGATGTTGGTAGATGTTCACCTACCACATGCTCCGGAATGTTACGTGAAGGTTTTTGGTGCAAGGACACCGTTACTTACTGCTGTGGGGTCTCCAAGATGGAAACACGGGATATAACATGTGCTGGCTACACACTTCCCGTCAAGGTCACTGTGGAGTGCAGCTGCCAGAAGTGTACCGAGGTCAAAGTCACCGTACGTGGAAGAGCTGTGGCATCGGATACGGGAGAGCCCATGAGGTTTGGTCATATCTATATGGGGAACAACAGGATCAGCATGACAGGCTACAAGGGCACCTTTTCCGTGCAAGTGCCCCCAGACACCGAGAGACTGGTCCTCACCTTTGTGGATCGCCTGCAGAAGTTTGTAAACACCACCAAAGTGTTGTCGTTCAACAGAAACGGTGGGGCGGTTTTCCACGAGATCAGGATGTTAAGGAAAAAGCCACCGATCACACTCGAATCCATGGAGACCAATAGGATTTCCTTGGGAGAAATGGAAGGAGAAGATCCGATCGCTGAACTTGAAATCCCTCCCAAAACATTTTACAGGCTGAACGGGGAACTCTACACAGGGAAAGTGAAAGCCAGTGTGACGTTCCTGGACCCCAGAAATGTCTCCGGTGCAGCCACGGCACAGTCTGACTTGAATTTCGTAGATGCCGAAGGGGACATGCTTCCTCTGAGGACGTACGGCATGTTTTCCATGGATTTCACGGACGAAACGGCCACAGAATCACTCAACGCGGGCCAAGTGAAGGTCCGCCTGGACTCTGCTCAGATCAAAATGCAAGAACATCTGCAAGGGTTGAAGCTTTGGTCTCTGAATCCACAAACAGGTTTGTGGGAGGAAGAAGGGGACTTTGAACTGGACCACAGCAGGCGTGGAAAGCGAGAGGAGAGGACATTTCTGGTGGGCAACATGGAGATACGAGAAAGGAGGCTGTTCAATTTGGATGTCCCCGAAAACAGACGGTGCTACATCAAGGTACGTGCTTACCGAAGCGAGAGATACCTGCCCAGTGAACAGGTGGCAGGTGTGGTTGTTTCTGTTATCAACTTAGAACCAACCCCAGGATATTCTACCAACCCTAGAGCTTGGGGGCGCTTTGACAGTGCCGTCACTGGCTCTGGTGGCGTTTGCGTCCCGGCTTTCTGTGATGACCAAAATCCAGATGCCTACAGTGCCTACATCATGGCTAGCCTTGGAGGAGAAGAACTTGAAGCAGTTGCCTCCTCCCCTCAGCTTAATCCTTTTACTGTGGGAGTGCCACAAGCATACCTCAACAAGCTCAAGTACAGGAGAACAGACCATCTGGATCCCAACGTGAAAAAAACAGCCTTCAGGATCAGCGTGGCCAAGCCCACGCCCAATGTCGTGGAAGAGAGCAATGGTCCTATATACCCTTATGAAAAGCTACACGAGTGTGAAGTTGCTCTCCCCTCCGCGGCTCACTTCAGGTTTTACAGAGTCGAAGGAGACAAATACGACTACAACACTATTCCTTTTAATGAGGATGACCCAATGAACTGGACGGAAGACTACTTGGCTTGGTGGCCCAAACCAATGGAATTCAGGGCATGTTATATTAAAGTGAGGATCAATGGGCCCCGGGAATTGATTGTGAGATCTCGCAACACGGGGGGCACTCATCCACAGACTGTCGGCCAGCTGTACGGCATCAGAGACATGAGGAGCATCCGTGCTATGGGCCATCCTAACCGTTCAACGGCGTGTCTGGAATTCAAGTGCAGTGGCATGTTGTATGACCAAGAACGCGTCGACCGGACGCTGGTGAAGATTATCCCCCAGGGTAGCTGTTACAGGGAGAACGTGAACAACATGTTGCATGAATATCTGGTGAATCACCTCCCAATGGCGGTGAACAATGACTCCAGCGAATATACAATGTTGGCTCCTCTCGATCCTCTTGGTCACAACTATGGGATCTACACCGTGACCGATCAAGATCCACGGACGGCCAAAGAAATAGCTCTGGGACGCTGTTTTGATGGGACGTCTGACAGCTCTTCAAGAATTATGAAGAGCAACGTCGGCATAGCGTTAACATTCAATTGTCACGAAAGAGACACGCGAGAAAACGTGTTCCAGTCCCTAAGGAACATGTCCAGCAGGTTTCCCGCAAGCTCTCCTAGAGAGAGAACTGGAGTAAGAAGACGAAGTGAAAGTCCTCTAGTTAGCCCCTCAAAAAATCCAGTAAGCGTTGGTACCTTTGCTCCTCAACGGGCAACTCTGTGAGAATCCCAGCCCCTCCTATTAATTCATGAACTAGAGACCATCCCGCGTAACAACATACATCCTTGCCAAAACTTTTTAAGATGAGTTTTTAGTCAAAGCAAGTAAAAGAAGAAAGAAAAAACCCTAGATAATTCTTGCCAATATTGAGGGTAGGTATACAAAGGTTCTGTTCATGTGATGCTTTCCTTCATGGTGTTTCATTGGCCTTTCAGAGGTCCTTGAAGAAATGCAAGAAGCATCTTCAAAAAGCCAATAATGGATCAGATAGGTTTTCCCATCTGGTACCATCCAGGTGTGTTGACTTCCATCATATTAATTCCCAAGGAGCATGGAAGTTGGTCCCTCCTGCCAGGAAGATACAGGAAGTTCTCAATTTGCAACCCATTCATTTAGAGGCCATTAAAAGTTACAATTGCACTGACAAAAGTCTTTGCATTTATGACTGTAGCAGCATCCCCAGAGTCATATGTGAACAAAATCCAGGCGCTGGGCAACCGGCATGTAGCTAGAACAGTTGTAGCATCTGGGGGAATCACGTGATCACCATTTGCGACCCTTCCAGCTGGCTTCGCTTAATGATCCTATGATTCACTGAAGGACAGCAGTGAACCACGGCAAAAAAGTTATAAAATCTGGTGTATCTCACTTGACAACGGATTGCTTAACAGTAGAAATGATGGTCCCCAGTTGTGGTCATAACTCGAGATCACCTGTACCAGATTGGAGGCATTTCAATTATACTGTGGTCTTAAAAATAATAGGCAGATAACATCTGCATAAAATTGAATTGAGTCATCTGCATTTGGGGTTTTAAAAGCCAAGATTTCTGGGGAATCATAGCACCTCTAAGCTTGGATTCTCATCAACGGTATGCTAAACAGGGTTTATATTGCATAAACCACCATTGGCTGACTTAGCACTGTATGTTAAACCTGTTGCTCTGGCTTTGGCTTAACAAGTTGAATGACAGCAGCATTAATGATTTACTCCCTGAAAGAAATTATTGAATTCAGCAATAAAATTAAAAAGATGATAAATTTCCCTCTCTTTTATTTTTTAAATGTTTTGCAAGTGCTTTCACCTGCCCACATATCTGCCAATAAAAATGGGTTCCTTCGCTTTAATAAGAGGTCACCAGGAAATGCTTTCCGAGTTGAAATTTTCTGTTCTAAAAAAACATGTTTTGGAATATGATGTTTAAAAACATTGATGGCCTATCCCTAAAAAAAAAAAGGCTAAAGCATTAATAATCTATTTGTACAATTATGGGCCTGTATTTCTATAAATGATTATATGTTATACAAAATTAGAAGGGATGGGAGAGAATAAGCAAAATAAAAGAATATATTGCAACCTGCTTGCTGGATAAAGATTTGTTTTGCTAAATTTTAACTTGGGGAGGGGTGTTGCCTTTTTTGCAGTAGCAGCTCTGTGTACATGCAAAACAACAAAGTAATAATAATGATAATGATACCAATAAGACAAGGTAGTGGAACAGATAAGGATGAAAAGTTCTACATTTAGGCAAGAAAAACCGAATGCACAAGTATAATATAGGGTGGAACCTGGCTCAATAGTAGTAACTGTGAGAGGGATCTTGGGGTCCTGGTGGACAATCATTTAAATATGAGCCATTGGTGTGCTGCAGTTTCCCCAAAAAAACCCAATGTAATCCTAGGTTAACAGAGAGATAGAATCAAGATCATGTAAAGTATTAATACCACTTTATAATGCCTTGGTAAGACCACACCTTGGAATATTGCGATGCTGCATGTTGAGACTCTAGAAAGATTGCAGAGAAGAGCAACGAAGATGATTAGAGGAGGCTAAAACACATTAGATGGAGGCTAAAACACATAAAGAACGGTTTTTGGAACTGGGTATGTCTAGTTTGATGAAAAGAAGGACTAGACATGATATGAAAGTGTTCTAATATCTCAGGGGCTGCCACAAAGAAGAGACGGTCAACCTATTTTCCAAAGCACCACAAGGCAGGACAAGAAACAATGAATGGAAACTAATCAAGGAGAGAAGCAACCTGGAATTAAGGAGAAATTTCATGACAATGAGAACAATTAATCAGTGGAACACCTTGCTTCCAGAAGTTGTGAATGCTCCAACACTGGGAACGAAGACGGGACAACCATTTTCTGAAATGGTATAGGGTTTCCCGAGCAGTGGTGACAGCAGGCTTTCTGAGCAGGGAGTTCCCTGAATAGGGAGTTGGACTAGAAGACCTTCAAGGTCCCTTCCAACTCTGTTATTCTATTCTGTTAATTCAGCCACACTACCTGGGTAGTACGAGACATGAGACAGCACTGTAGGAATTAGGTGTTCAGCAAAGGGATGGCACGGAGGAAAATGAAATATCCCCGACTAATTATTTTGGCATGCAATGTTCTGTAGCTGCATCCCAATTTTTTGCAGGGGGAGAGGGAGGAGTTGAAACTGCTCGTATTCAGGATGTGAGGGATCTGTAAATATTTTGTCAACCCTCTTTCTGATCTGTGCTATATACAGGTCCTCAATGGAGGGCGAGCTGGTTACAATAGTCCACACCAGTCTTAAAAGTTAAAATTAAAATCTTAAAATTGGCAAGTTTGGAGACTCCTAATCTAGAGTAGGGAAGTGCTAGCCTTGTAAGGCAGTCCAGACACCCAGATGAACTATTTCTACGTTACTATAGATAGGTTACTTTCACACAATTTTGCAAGTCTGAAAGTCCATTTCTCCCCCTTTCCTTTTATGGCTCAAGAAACTAGGGACGGTCCCTTTTGAGACTTTCGCCACTCCCCATTCCTTCTGTGGGATAAGCTGCCTCTTATCTGATAGTTCCCGTAGCTGCACCCCTCTCCCAAGGTCATTCCCACACACCACTACCGGAGGGTGGAAAATTTATTGAAGGCATAGTATTCATTCAGGAGTTTGCCTTTCTCACTGGATGGGGTTCATTGCAACAGTGATGGTGGGTGTCTGTGAAAAACAGCGTAATAGCAACGGTTGTAACTAAGGGCAGTCCATTCGATAGGCAAGAGATGTTGGTGAGGACTAAATAACACGTCTGTGTGCTTACTCTTGTCTATCCCCACTGGTTACAATTCTTCTTAGCTTTTCTTCAATAAAGTTTATTTACCAGGCATTCTTAGATTCACACCTTGATGATTCTGGATTCTTAAGGGCATTAAGAATGGATTTGTACACGGAACAATTGTATCACAACAACTGATGTTGTGTAGAACCCTGATAACAAGTCAGCATTCTAAAATATCAGCTGTTGCAACGACCCTTGTGTGACACGCCCACGCGAACATGTACAAAAATCATTTATTTTTTTCAATAATACAACACGTGTGTCGTTAACTTAGTTGATCCTGCTCAGCTGTATCTTAAGTTGGAAAACGATGGCTCCAGAAGCGGAAAGTACGGCTCCTGAAAAATCAGACTTGTAAGCTTTAGATAGAAAGAATAAGCACACTGTTCAGGTTACTAGTCCTTTGTATTATCCACTTCACTATGTCAGCTGCACAGCCCGGTCTTTGTCATTATTTATTTTCTCCCATCGCTGTTTCGCGTCGGTCAATTTTGGGACATATTTCGCACAAAGTTGAGATGCTTCCAACTTGGCTTTTCATACAGTTACTACATTCACACATTACTGAAAACCGTGTCACAATTTATTCTGCACATTCGGTGAACCTTTCAGCTTCTTTTTCACTGGGGTCAGCTTGAGTGTTTGAAACCGGCAGTTCTTGAGATCCGTTTGAGAATTGTTCTGTGACCAAGAATGCAGGTAGCCATTGTAGAAGTCGGTGGATGTCAATTTCTTTTTATGTATAATAGTTTTGACTCCAACCCAACCTTCCTAGAAAGGGAAAAGAGGGGAGAGAATACACACACATACATACACACACACGGACAAAATCTGAGCAAAATCTGCGCACCCATCAGGAGTGATTCCGTTGCAAGAAGCTTAGCTGGGATCTAATGTAGGATCCAGCATCCTGGCATTGTTAAGATTCCATTTAAAAACAAAACAAAACACATTTTTATTTGTAAAGGGCAATTTAGAAAACCTATGGACACTCTTCAGAGGAGACTCAGGGACTGATTTTAATACTAACAGTTGTGATGAGGGACAGCGTAACCAAAGAAACGCTATAAATGTTGCGTTTGATTGGTATTTCCTCACCTCTCAGATGAAATGGGAACAGCACACATTTTGGGAGCCCATCTGCCTTAAAAAGGAGTAAGAATATCACATGAACACGTGTACACACACAAACCTACCTTGCACCGGATTACCAGGATCTTTAATTGTTTGTGGTACACCACCAACCCTGGCGTTGCCTCTTTTTCAGCTACAACCTTACCTATAGAAAGTATAAACAGGTTAGGTCATTCTTGCCTCATTCTGCAACAGTAAAATCCAAGTTCCAAAGCGTGACTAAAATCATATTTTGGTTAACTCTTATAGGGGAAGCCAGATTAGCTTAAATAACTACAAACAATTGAACATATTCGTAAGAACTGTGATGGCACAGTGGTTAGAACGCAGTCCTGCAGGCTCCTTCTGCTGCCTGCCAGCTGCCTGCAATTTGGCAGTTCGAATCTCCACAGGCTCAAAGTTAACTCAGCCCTCCATCTTTCCAAGGTGAGTAAAATGAGGACTCAGACTGTTGGGGGTGGGGTGGCATAGGCTGACTCTGTAAACCGCATGGCTGTGAAGCACTGTAAAGCTGTATATAAGTCTAAGTACTAGGGATATCGCTATTCTATTTCCTATTCCTGTTCCTGTTCCTATTCAAAATTCTATTTCTATTCCCCATTCTATCCTATCCTATTCTATTATGTATGCTATCCTATCTTATCCTATCCTATCCTGTCCTGTCTTCTATCCTATCCTATCATCCTATACATTGTCACAGAGGGCAGCCGAAAAAAAATATTCCTCATTTCTCCTTGTAGGTACCAAACAAAGTGTCATTCTTTTCATGCAACATTTGTTTTACAGATCATTCTAAGATTTATAGGTTAAAGGCAAGGGATTGAATGTTCCTAGAAAGAAGAATGCACTCAAGCAGTCTGATTCCAACAAGGGGAAAAAAAAAAAAAGAGGATTTGCAAAATAGGAAGTTAGAAAGTGTTCAGTTTTGTTTCACAGACCATCTATTATTCTTTAGACACTGCCAGTATTAAGATGTTCTCGATCAGAGGGCTAAAAGTTTCTCATAAATACCAATAAAATCTGGTAGCATTTCTTCTTCTTCAAAGTCCAATAGTTTTACACTGGAACCCATCCACAGCGTCTTTAGAGGCATCTAAAAAACATACAGCACTGTATAAGTTATATAGTTGTAGTAGATCACATACATTTCGAAAAGAACCTAATTCCCACTTGTGTCCAAATTTAACACGATTTCTTTAAGGGTTAATTAGAAGAACCAGACCAGTTTTTCCTCTCAATCCAAGGAAAGACAAATATGAACATTTTTCACACTGAAATGAATTTGGTTTAAGTAGGAAGCTAATCTACCAGATACTGTTATTTTAACTGTATTTTAATTGGAAAGGAGTCTTTGCTAAGTTAAATTCTGAGAGGGGACTCAGAATTCAGTAAGAGGTCTTCTTCCTTATTTGTAGGGCGTATTTTTTATGTATGCTCCTTTTTATTCATTAAAAAAAACCATCACATCAAAAAAATATCCTTTAATATTTCTGTGTTTTAAAAATGACACTCTAATTCCAGAATGTCGTTCTGTTTCCACCACCAACCCAGTTTCATCCAAGGGCTGAAAATCAGATTATTTTTTGCAAAAAATTTCTTCTGAATTTAAATATATCATTGCAATGAGAGGCTGGCTGACCTTACCATGGCTCCTAAGGCACGATGTATCCTTAGTATCTGCTCAGCAGTTTGTTCTTCCCACTGAATGCAGCTCATAGCAAGAGTGACTTTAGGAGCTTTAGAGGAAAATAAAAGAAAATCGACCTCTTTTCGCCCTGCATCTTTAAACAATTGAAATGTTATTTTCCCAAGTCCCAGTAACGTTTAGAAGTGATTCTTTTCTGTTGACAAAGTAATAGGTGCTCTCTCTTCTTCCCTCTTCAAATTAAGGGACATTTGACTTTCCTGATACCCTCAAAATTAACCTTCGGCTGCCAAGCTTTCAACTTCATTACAAAGTATTTGAGTTTAAAAGGGAGGATGGTCTACTTAGCAAAGGCTCATATCACAGCTAGTTAATATCTACATTACACACAAAACTTGCAATAAATACCATGTGTTACTCCTTCTTTGGGTTGCTCTTTCCTCTTGCTTAAACTTTCTGGTAAGTTTTGCAAAACGGCAATCAGCTGAAGAAGAAAAAAATCCAGAATGTGTGTAAGTCCAAATGAAGAACAAACAGATTCTTCTTTTCATAAGCACTGATTGCTAAGAGGCAGTAAGTGACAGCTCCATCCTTATTAGGACTTATCCGAGCCAGATCTTATTCTGTGAGGTTCAAACCCTTTACTGCAAATGGAATTTGTGGACTTTTGCACTTTATTATGATTATTTTTAAATTGTATAATTTCCTTGTCATATATAAAATTTCCATTTCCACAATTGCAGTGTACCGTCTAGGTACAATCTCTTTCAAATGTAATTATAAATTTTCTTGAAATTGCATTAAAAAAATCTACATGAACAGTGTGTTGATTGGATACCTCATATATATAAAAAAATCATAGTAACTGTAATAATCATAATTATAATTATAGTAACACGTTGATCATATTTATTCTTCATACTAATAAATTTTCATTATTTAATTAATCATTCCCTTAACCTTTTCGTTTCTAACTTTTGCTTCTACTATCTAACGATTAATATTAACACTTTCATTTTTCAGCTTCTAACCTTTACATCTACATAATACTTGTGTGAGGTTATATAGAACTATACATAGTAATATTTCCCCCCATTTCTCAGTTCTACCTCTATCCTAATTCTAATGAAAACAACTCTTGGCTTGAGAGGTATTCTATATCTATCCCTCATCTCTTTTGCACTTTAGATGGCTACAACCAGTGAAATAGCTTCAGGAACTATCCACGTCCTGGGCTCAGCTGTATTAAAGGAAGAGGTTTACAAAACAAAATGGTTTACACCAGGGGTCGGGAACCTTGGCTCTTTCATGACTCATGGACTTCAACTCCCAGAATTCCTGAGCCAGCCATG
>JAEANM010019363.1:0-12385 GCA_017656035.1 Myanophis thanlyinensis | reverse complement strand
AAGAAAGAAAGAAAGAAATAGAATTGTGAAATATCAAACAAGGAAATTGGACAATTACTTGAGACATATGCGAACAAGGTACAAGATATGTTTGACAAAATCCAATGTAAATAATGCACATATGTGAATATGGTATAGATGATAAAATATATTGTAAATAACTGACACAGAAAACAAATACAAATGATTCTTATGGAAATGGAATGTCACACGGGCTTTATTGTGTCCTTTGTGCAAGTGGTATTGGAACAGTAAAAAAATTGAAAATTAAAAAAAAAAACATAACACAGAGTAATAAGCATGTAGAACCGAATGTTAACCAAACACAGCCCGAACGACTGATTGGGGGTGGCGGTGGGGGAACCTCTCTGGCCCTTTAAGACACAAGCGTTGGCCCCATCCGGATGGGAAAACTCCAGTTACGCGCCCGATCCGCTAGGAGGCGAATCCATCCCTAAACCGACGCAGCTCGAGGTCCGCGGCCAAGGCAAAGGCGTTCGCTTGTGATTCTTTTGGCCCCGTGCGGCGCCCGTCACTGCCTGCCTGAACGGTTACCCGCGAAAAGCCGATGTTGGCTCGAGCGCCTTCGCTGCCGGCCTCCCTTCGTTCCCAACGGAAGCCGATTTGGGCGAGAGATTCGCGGTCGCCTAAGTAAGTGAGCCCGGGCTCGGCAAGGCCTGGTCCCGCTGCTTGTGGGGTGTGTGGGAAAGAGGGGGGCTCCGGCAGGCCTTTCCCCTGTCTCGGGCGAGATAGGCGGAGAAGCAGCGCTTGGCAGTCCGCCTAGGCGGGTTTTGGGAAAATGTCGAAAGACACCGGGTTGTATTTTTTTTCCCCCGTGTCAGGCCACCGCATTCGGCCTCCCGGGCCCACAAGCACGTGTTTTCAGCTCAGGAAGAGAGACCGCCGGGTTTATAAATGGTTGTTTTATTCTAAGGAGGAACTCTGAAAGTGAGCCCGCTGGATTTATAATAATTCCTATCCACGGTATATCAAAACATTAAAACATAAAATGTCATTGTTTTTTATCCCAAGGGGCTAAAGTGAGCCCACTGGATTTATAACAATTCTTCGTCACAGAGAGTCCTCGATTTACGACCACGACGGAGCCCCAGATTTCAGTTCAGTGAGACGGTTAAGTTGAGTTTTGCCCCCCCCCCCTTTTACGACCTTTCTCGCCACAGTTGTTAGGTGTATCTCTGCAGTTGTTCATTTAGTAACATGGTTGTTAACTGAATCTGTTTTCCTGGTTGACTTTGCTAGCTGGAAGGTTACAAAAAGAGGATCGCAACATCCCAGGATGCTGTGGACCGTCATAACTACGAGTGTCTGTTGCTAAGCATCTGAATTTTGATCACAGGACTAATGCAACGTCCTTAAGTGTGAAAAAACAGTCACTTTCCCCCCCCCATGCCGTTATAACTTTGAATGGTCACTAAATGAACTGCAAGTCAAGGATTTCCTGTACAGTAATATTATTGTTTTATCAGAAGAGGGAGCTATCAAAGTGGGACTGTTGGATTTATAATTGTTGTTATTATTGCTATTATCTCTTTCAGATCATTTGAAATGCTGGTAATGACCTGAATGCACAACAGTGATAAACAAGGCCACATTTCAGAAAGTCCCTGGATTTGAACAAAAGTCCATCTAATCCAGGGCTCTGTATCTTGCAGCGGTCAGCCAAATGCCTTCTGGAAGCTCATCACCAGCAGGGCATGAAACCCATCCGTCTGTCCCGCTGTCGCCAACCCCTAGCAACAGGTATTAAATGGCATGTTTGGGGCAATGAGCAATTAGCTTCCTCTTCCACTAACCTCTTAGGTAATTCTTTAGAACTATCTTGTGCCTAATTCTGTGCATGTTTACCTGGAAATAAAATGAACTTAGGGGACCAAGTAAGAGCAGATAAGAGTCACCATCGTGTTACTGATGGTCTGAACTGTTGGCCCGTTTAAAAAGAGATGCCCTAGCTGCTGTTTCCTCAAGAGCCCAACGCGTGATGATTGAATTAAATTAAAAAGAAACTTTGTGAATTGTTCATGACTTTGAATTTTTGCATCAGGTTTTTAGTAAAATGATTTGCAGTTGTAAAAGCAACCTTCAGTGATGCATTATGTCGTACATTTGATGCAGCCGGTCCTTGCATTATGATTGTAATGGAGTCCACCCATCATGGTCATAACTTGTGATGGTCATAAAACCAGGCGGTTACACAACCAACTTGATCTTAGGAACGTTTTTGTGGTGGTTATTAAGATGACCAATAGTTTGCAGTGGGAGTGGTTTGCTGAAAATCAGAAGGAAATGTCGGTGTTTGGCAAAATCATTGTAAAACGTGGTGACATGACCACAGGACACTGCAACAAGCTTTAAATGAGGCCTGGTGGCTCAATGTCTGAGGTGCTGTCAAGTGTCTGGGGGGAAGGGGAGCAATCATCCAGATCATGAGTACCCTCTCCAGGTTCTTAAGATGACTTTAATCCTATTGAATTTCTATAGAATTGTAAAAACCCAGCTTTTCTTTGTGTGTTGGATCAGAACAGTAAATGAGTTGGTTTTTTTAATGAGAGTGTACAGGATGTTGTTACTGCTAGCCTTGATGGTGTGTCTTTTGCTGTTTTTGCCAGCTTAATTTGCTTCAGTATATTACTTATTTTCCTTTTAATTTTCTTTTCTGATTGTTATTGCTATTCACCACTCAAAAGTCACAAATTATGAGAGGAGCAATTTTGCAAAGCTTTTAAGTCAATCTGATTAAATTATTTGTAATGAAATAGAGCTAAAACTTGTTGCTGGCTTCTCTGGAGTAGTCAGTAGCACTATGTCTAGAAATGTGCAGTTACTGTGTATGGTTTGCCAATTGCACTGTGGTAGATAGGACAGCACTCCAGAGGGTTAACGATGATCCCAGAGGATCATTGGTTGTCCTCTCCCCTCTCTGGAATGGCTTTATAGCTCCCGCTGCCTTGAGAAAGTTCAAAACATCCTTAAAGATCCATCTCATCCTGGGCACCCTTTTTTTTTGAACTATTACCATCTGGCAGACGGTACAAGAAGCTGCTTTTCAGCTTCTATCCCAGAGCAGTAACTATATTGAATTCTACTGTATAATGCAATATTAATGCAGTATCGGGTTTTTCAGTTGTATAAAATGTGAAGGATGTGTATCTGTGTTTTATTTATGGTTATAATGTACACTGAAGATGGCATTTAATTTCGTTGTACGAGGTGCAATGACAATAAAGTAAAGTAAACTAAACTAAACTTTGAAACCTCCAGTCCAGTGTGGTGTGCTTTAAGGAGTCTCTTTTCTTTCGGTTTGCTTTTTCCTCAATGACTAGAAAGATGTGTTCCCTGGCACTCTTTCCACTTCCACCTCCTCCAGGAGACATCACCCTTTATGAATTCAACAATGCCTTAGTTTCTGGCCGGAGCTATGAGACACTCCCACTTACTTTTCAAGGTCAGGTAAGTCATAATTTCCAACCATAGAAAGAAATCAGCTACTATCCTGTCTTACTAATAAATAAAACCTTCCAATGATTTAATGTCAGATGGATACTTGACTTGATTCTTTAGGATGAGTACAATAAAATAAGGGAGGGAAACAATTTGAACTTTTCTTTAATCTGCTTGAAAGGATTAGTGATGGGTCTCTTCCTCTAGTCTAGTGGCTCAATACTTCAACTCCTTGTAGCATTGAATTAAATATTTCTGGGAGGGTTATCAGATCTGAATTGCAAAAATCCAACCATCCACTATATAGCAGCAGTGTGATGGAGAAAAATCTGATTCTTTATACTGCCTTTGAATGGTTGCCTGGATTCTAACAGCTCACCTCTGGTAGCCTTTCTCTTCAGTGATTTGGGAAAAATAAAAGTGGTAGGAATTAGCTTCAAAATATAAATACAAATTAGGAAGGGCAGAAGAATTGCTTAAAAGCAGTACAGGTAGTCCTCGTCTTAACAACCATTTATTTAACGACTGTTCGAAGTTATAGCAGCACTGAAAAAAGTGATATGACTGGTTTTCACATTTGCAACATCCTCATGGTCAGCGATTTTCAGGAACTAGGCATGTATTTATGATATTGCACTGTCCTGGGATCATATGATCACCTTTTGTTATTTTCCCAGCAGGCTTCTGAGAAGCAGAAGCCAGATTTGCTTAATGACTACAAGATTCACTTAACTGTAGTGATTTGTTTAACATCTGTGGCAATATATGAGCCACAACTCACTTAACAACTGCCTTATTTAGCAATGGGAATTTGGGGCTCAGTGGTGGTAGTAAGTTATGAACTCCCTGTATGTGACTTCGGAAGGGGATTGGCTAATCCCCATCAGAAGGTCTTCAGACATACCGTTTGAACAGTCCAGCGCAAACTTGAAAAGGATACTCAAGCAGAGGAAAGTAGGCAAAATAACAGAAAGTAATAGGGTTTGGGTTTGTTTACATATGACCAACACAAACAAAATTCTTTTCCAAGAAAATCTTTAATTCTGTGACTTTATGTAATGTTTAAGTAATGTTTCTGCTACTGTAAGAAAGACCACACATAAAGCTCTTATGCCTTAACTAGAAGCTTTAATTTCTATCCTTTTGAATGTCTGGCCAATTTGAAGTGTAGAGGGAAGGAGAAGGAAGAAACAGTTTGTATATGCTGAATTCTGGTTAGTATCTGTTGGCTAATTAAAAAATACAGAAAAATTGGATGTACCATTACTCTTGTGCTGCCTATAAACCAAAGTGAAACTGGAACCTTGATTGGTTGTCCTTTTATCCAGCTTTTGTTGTTGTTTTTGTACAAATAATTTTGGTCAACAAATTTTACTTTTTTCTTAATTCTGTGGATAATTGTGCAGATGGAGAATCTTCCCACTCCCACAATTCCCAAAGAAAACCTGAAAGCTTTCAGTCGCCTGGAACACAGCACTAAGCCAGCCTTCATTCATCATCGGGAGTCACTCTGGAAGAGGTGCATCAGCGCCTGGTGAGTTTGGATTGGGTTAGGATGATCATGCCAGAACTGTGTGTTTCCACACACCGATTGCCCTCGGTTTTGAGAAAAGGGCACATTCCCAGTTCTCTGCTAAAGAACTATAAGAGAAACACCAAGTTTTTTTTTTTTTTCCTTCCTGGGATTTGTCTCTCTGCTGCTTTCTTTTTTCCATTTCTCACTTTCAGTACATGAATCAGAGGAGAAAAGCATTGGTGGAAAAAAGATCAGGCTAAATAGAAAGATTAAAAAGTGACAGCAGATTCTTAGGATGATCTTGCTTTCTGTGACTAAAGATTTGTATTTAAGCCTACAAGCCTTTCACCTTCATGTTTTTATGTCTTTGTCCAACTTTTACGTGGTTGTTATTTTCAGTTTTAAATATAGTTGTTTAATGTTCACAAGTTTTAAATCAGTTAAGAGAATTGCATTTCTGTCTTAGAGTTCATGCTGATTTCTTATTTTAGACAATAAATGGGGCAATAATACAGATAAATATTTTCTGCATAATCTCTCCTTTTGATTGGCATCAACCTGGTATCTTATGTATAAGCAGCAGTTTAGAGAGTGGCCTGCTAAGCTATAGTTATTTGTTTAACAGCTGTTATGGTACTGGCAAGAAAATCCAGAACTAGGATGTGGGAATTAGTAATGTTCTTCTACCTGTCTCAGTATTAAGGACACACACACACACACACACACAGCATCATAATTCTTTAGCATTTCATTGATGGAGAACCAACATAATATTATGGCAGCTGTGCTTGGTCTTCTCGCCATTCTTGATATGTTTTCCCAGGCCCAGGCTGGTGATGCTTTGTCATGTGAAGAAATTACCTGGTTGAGTTGAACAACCAAGAATGTTTGGCTTCTAAATGTAGATTTTTTTTTTTACAACAGATCTGATTTTGGGGACTGAGGAGAATATTAGGTACTTGCGTGATCAGTGAGCCAGGAGGATAGGGAATAAAAATCAGGAGGCTGGGTCAGAGAAGAACCCTGAAGCTTCTCATTAGAAAAATCGAAAGAAGAAAAGCTGTGATGGCAAACTCTGAAGTTGATGCACATCAAATTTGCCAATTGCACATGGAACATAATCGTGCTCTCTTTCACCTATAGCAGCTTTCATACAGTATCTTTTATTCAGGCGGGACATTGGAGTGGCTGGTGTGCTTGAAGAACTTGCAAATGCAGAAGAGGAACAGGACTTGGACCAGGGAACAAATACGCAGTCTTGGGTGGAATCATCAAAGGAGCTAGGTAATGTACTAAGAATCATACAGTGCAGCTTGACCGATTGAGGAATGAATAGCAAAATCTTTTCTTAGCTCTCTCTCTCAAAATAACGTTTCTCTAGAAATTTAGGAGCTGGTGATTGGTGCAATCATAGCAAACAAGGATGTAGGAGTGCTGTAGCTGTGATTTCTACTGCCCTTATTCATCATCAGGATTGATTTGATTAAGTTGGCTCACTAGAAGGATATTATTTTCTGACAAATTTCTCATGGGTGCCCCTCTCAAAGCTTGATGGAAGAATGATTATGCCATCTCCCAGATAAGTCATTATTTCTTCTGGCAAGGATGTAACATTACTCTTGTTGAAAAGAAATAGAGGGCGTATTTTTCAAGATAAAATATAAGCATGAAAAAAGAAAATTGATCCAGTCCATTAAAGTCCTTTTTAAAAACAGGTATGTTTTTAGAGTTGGCAACACACCTTGTAGCTTCTGTAAAGTAGTTCTCAACTTTCAACCACAATTGGGACTGGAATTCCAGTCATAAATCATTATGGTCATAAGTCGAGAGACCATATTACCAGGCCCTACCTTTTCAGCCCTCTTTTTATACCAGTTGTTAATCTAAAACAGTTTCTAAATCCTGCAGTCGTAAATTTAAATCCACTCTTTTAAATGGACATTTTTGCCATCAAACTGGTTGTAAGTTGAAGATTATCTGTATTATCTTTCAGCTCTGCAATGGATGAAATCTGGATCTCGATGTGTATTAGGATTCTGCTGTTGGATATCCTCCCTCCATGGATCTTTCTTTCCCCATTTGTCGGTGAGGTTTGATAACATAGCCCAAGTAGGAGCCGAGGGGAATTAGTGACTGGGAAGCATGTCAGTCCATACTAGAATCAATAATTGCTTGAGATGTCAGATATGGTAGTTCTGCATTCTTTCCATTTCATGGAGGGAATCTTTCCTTTTCCCTTTAGCCAGTTTCTCCTGGATATTCAAATATGGCCATGCTTAAGTGGCTGCCAATGAAGTATTAACATTTCTGTTTTTTCTTTCTCAAAGCTGCCAAGTGAAGATATAATAGCAAAATTCTCCCAGGCTGTGGATTGGTGAGTCCTGGGTTGTTTGCATGTATCCAGTAACCAAATATTAGTTGCTCTCTGAATCTTCTCCCTTATTAGAAAGAAATCCAGTTGATCTGCTTTAAACCTAAAATGGACATATTTTATCAGTATGATATATATTCACCTTTGCTATATGTAGAAGTCTTATTTACTAAATAATCTGGAAAGCCCTTAATTGTATTTCTGAGCAGCCATTGATTCTGTGCTAATCATAAATGCAAGCTAAAATGTTTCCTTTACACACACGTGTTTTCTAAAGTAATTGCCGTGTTGGTTAGCCATTCTAACATGACTCTTCAGAAGCACCCAGTTTTCATTTACATTTTCTGTGGTAGGCAGCCAACCAACCCAAACTGCATAGCTTCTATCTTTTAAATCCGGTTTGGCTTTTAGATGGAAACAAGCCCCAATTTATTTATTTTTTAACACACCTTGTCTTGCTTACACAGGGCAGGCTGCTCAATCCGAGCTTTTGCGTGGCATCCTCATACCAACAAATTTGCAGTGGCCCTTCTGGATGACTCCGTCCGTGTTTACAATACCAACAGGTAAGGGACCTAACTAGCCTAAGGTAGAGCATGATTCTGAACAGACTGAAGCCAGTGGTAATTAACATGGCATATGACAGAAAGCTTGAACTCTCCAGGGTGGTATAGAAAGTTCTATTCAAGAGTTTACTTAAAAGTTGATTACCACAGGCCAAGGGGGAAAAATACAGTGGCACCTTGGTACACAAATGCTTTGAAACTTATCAAATTTGGTAACACATTTTGATGTGAAAATTTTGCGCAGGTACTTATTGTTTGGTACTCAGCGCACAAGCTAGAACTTGTTGATGTTGGCTGCCTTGGGACTCACAACATTATTTCTTATAATGATTCTTTATTATAATTTGTTTGGTACTCATCATTTTTAGGACTCATCGTGCCTCCCAGAATCAATTAAGGATGAGTACTGAAGTACCACTATAATTGGATTATTGGACCTTGAGATGAGAATAGTAATGGAGCTATGCATAAGAACAAACTAGGTTTGCTTGTAAACAAACTGTTCCCCTCACCAAAATGTATGAGCAGAAGGGGAGAAGGAGATCATTTGGACTAAAGGTCGGCCATCCTGTACACCTATTCTTTGCCCACCTTTGTGCCTGTGTCAAGTAGTTTTGTATATTCTTGTCAAGACATGATGACATTCTCATATGGACCTGCCCAATTAATAATATATACAGCGAGGATCTGCTTGAGAATATTCTTATCTGTGAAAGTTTACAAGAGACATGTCAAACCCCTTTGGGGTTTGCCATACGGGGGGTGGGGTGGGGGTGGATTAGGACGCTCAGAGATGACATGCTCCGGCTGACGACACCCCAGCTGATTGTTGGCTACAGCAGCGAAGCTAAGGGGAGTGATGGCGGTGCTTCCTGAGCCGCTACTGTGCTGTTTGGCAGCATTCTGAGAGCCCAGCTGATCGACGGCGGAGCGATGGGGAATGATGGTGGCGCTTACGTTGCCGCTGCCCATCTGTCTAGTGGCATTCTGGGAATCCCAGGCTGAAGCAGGGGTTGCATGGCGTGGGAGGCTCCTGAAAGGATGATTTGCACCTGTCACCTGTCTAGTTGCTCTGTGTGGAAATCTACATAAATAAAAGTAATTGTTTTATTTTTGGGCTTGAATGTAGAAATATAACTTCTGACCTACTGATTGGAATCTTAGGAACTGCAAGGGCCATTAATCCAGCTCTCTGCTTAGAAAAAGAATATTCCTGTAGCGGAAGGAGGAAGGCGAGCCTACCTTCCTTTCTGCTAGGACATTTCTTCTAACACGCAACTAAAATTTACCTTTGTATAATTGAAGACTTTTGTTTTTCACTTTGGAGCAACAAAGGACAAATCCTGATTTGTTTTCTGTGTCATGTTATTTTAAGGGCATTTAAACACAACGGGTAGCCTACGTCAGTTCCTTAGATTCCTTTTGCTGATATCTGCCTGGTATCCCTGGCCCTGCGGGCAAAATTTATATCTCTGTTTGGGTTTTCTTCTCCAGTACTATAGTCCCAATCCTGAAGCATCGTTTGCAAAGAAATGTGGCTTTGATGGCCTGGAAGCCACTGTGTGCGTCTATCCTTGCTGTGGGTTGTCATAGCTGTGTGTTGATTTGGCACCTGGATCCCACTTCCCTTTCTACCAGGTAACCCCATCAAATCTTGTAGATTAAGCAGTGATAACAGCTTGTGTTAGCCAGCAAGTCACAATTGCTATTTCATTGCTGCTATTTGAAGGAAATACTTATTAGATTTCAGATGTGCAGCCCAGTTCTTTTACTTTTAGTGTATTCTTAGTCTCTTTCCTGTTACAGGTTTTTCCCATTCGTCCACGTACCTTTTCCCATTTCCAAACTATGTATGTTGTATATCACGTGTCCCTTCTCCCAAGTCTGTGATTTAAATAAAGAGTGCAAAATAATGAAGGTCCACGTACTCATTCAACCTTTGCTAATTGGAGTCAACGAAAGGAAAGCTACCATTGGTTTCCCCCCCCTCCCCCAGGAAATCTTAGCAAATTCTGGGTCTCCTCTCAAGGACATAGGCAGCCTTTCAGCAGTTAGTGGCAGCGTATGAAGATCTTTGTGGCTTTCTGATTCCTTATTTTAATGTCTTTGTTTTCTTCAGTTTCTCGTCCATTTTCTGTTGTCTCTTGGTATTGCAAGCTGCTGAATGGAGACAATATCTTTTTTATTGATCTGGGTCTGGGAGTGTTATTTTTGTGGAAGGCTGGGATCCAAATGTTTCAGGCCACTAAGTGCCCAGCTCCATCCCAAGTCTTAACAGTGCTGCTCAGTCTCTCTGATGTTTGGCCATGCAGCTACTTGCTGCATGCATTGCTCATTTCTGATAATGGGGATGGGGTGATTTCTGCAGCACTGGATGGTAGATGTACCGATGTACCTTGTGTGGCACAGGGAACATTTGCAGAAGGACCGGTCAGTGCTTCGGACTCAAAGGGAAAAGGTGCTTTGGAGGCTTCAAGGTTGCGGTCATAGCATCTCCCTGCAGTTCCTTAAAGCAACCACATTTTTTCCCAACACCATACGCTTGTCATCCATAATGGCAGCGCAACCTTAGAAACAGATACATTTGGGTTAAGGAGAGCTGAGTGATGCTACCATATGTAGCTCTTAAGCCCCTTTTGACTTTCAGATTCAAACTGCCGTACATTCTTAATAATACCCAGTTTTATTTTGCTAGCATACATGCTCATATTTGGAGAAGCAACTGGGTGGGCTCACACAACACAGTGACTTTTGGGGTTAATTGTGGCTTGCTGAATGGGTTTTCATAAGATGCCAATGAAAATCAAAAGAAGCCACATGATGGGCTTCCTGTGATGCGTGTCTCTGTTTCCTGTAGGCCTTCATCTGGCTGTGCTCAAGTGCTCAGCCACCCCGGCCACAGTCCCATCACCAGCCTGGCCTGGGCTCCCAGTGGAGGATTGCTTCTGTCAGCCTCACCTGTTGATACAGCCATGCTTGTAAGTATGTTGTGCTGTTACTGCTGTTACAGTATAGAACAGAGGTGGGGAACGATGCCCCCTTTATGACTTGTGGACTTCAACTCCTAGCAGGGATGGCTCAGGAATTCTGGGAGTTGAAGTCCACAAGTCACAAAGGAGCCATCATTCCCCACTCCTGGCATAGAACAAAGAAAGAGCATAAAAATGGTGACAAATAGTGCCACAGACATCATTCTGTACTGAATGCCTTTTTTTGCAGATAGGGTTTTCTCAGGCAATGGAGGTCCTGAAATGGTCAGGGGGTTTAGTGACAAATGTTTTTGGCAGTCTTCTCAGAAGGAGTCCAGGGTGCATGGTGTTAATTTTTCTCCCATCCGTCTCTTTATTGATGGTGTCATTTTAGTTTAAAGTGAAGGCTGCTAGAAGATTCTTGTTGGAAGAAACACAGTGCTTTCTTTCCACAGTGGCTTTTCTTCTTTTGACCTTGTGCCGCTAGGTATGGGATGTTTCCACAGAAAACTGTATCCAGTTGCAGTGGTTTGGAGGAGGCGGGGTCACGTACCTTGCTTGGTCACCTGATGGCAGCAAGGTGCTAGCAGCGACACCTTCAGCAGTCTTCAGGTGAGCAGAGAGCCTCGAAGGAGCCATCTAAGCTCAGTCCTCTTTTCTTTAGTAGAGTGGTGGATGGTGGGTAAGAATAGCCATTGCTCTTCTCCTAGCTGAATGGTGCTCCCAAAGCAATTTCATTTCTTTTTACCGGCTTGTCCATCTTGTTGCAGAGTGTGGGAGGTTCAGATGTGGACTTACGAGAAATGGCCAACTATCAAAGGTCCTTGTCGGGTAGGTTGGGAAAAACGGGATGGTGATTTATTTATCTTATTTATTTACAAAAATGTGGTACTGCTCAATTCATATGATACAGGGTGTATTGTAAACCAAAGGGAAAGACAAAAACAGCCACTCCAAAATAATGAAATGCAGCTCAGTAATAATACACAGCCAAAGACATAGCTGTCTGGTCACTGTAAAATCTTGAAAAAATCCCCCCAAAGTCAATTATCAAAACCCAATTTAATCATGTAGTCTTTTCATTCAGGAACTCAGTTTCTATTTGGAATTTTCTTATGATTGTAATATTACCAATCATTTATTATTAATTATTTACTCATACACTTTCCTGCCTTGAAAAACACTAATAAAGAGGTTGCTAGATTTAGCTCCAGGGATGGGACTCTTAGCATCCTCTTCCGTAAGTCTGGCAACTTATTCCTGAGGTGTCCTGGAGCCAAGCTCTCTGGAGGACTTTATTGGTCAAATTGATTTGGATGCAAACAACCAACCTAGCCAAGAGAGCAACGTGTTGTATGCCAGGGACAGTTTTGTGGTCTCTGGACAACTTTCAAAGGCATCTTCATGTAGAATGGAGTTACAATAACCCAGGGGTGGGCAATTATGGCTCCTTCATGACTTGTGGACTTCAACTCCCAGAATTCCTGAGCCAGCCATGCTGGCT
>JAEANM010019362.1:0-12385 GCA_017656035.1 Myanophis thanlyinensis | reverse complement strand
CCTCCTTCCTCTTCTTCTTCCCTCCCTCCCTCCCTCCCTCTCCTTCCTTCCTTCCTGATTGGGAACTTCAGTTTCTCTTCTCTTCCAGACAGCTGGGGCTTGGATCCCACAAAGGTGCAATCTTTCTTTTCCTCCCTTGTTGCAATGATGATTTTCCATTTACTCCCACTTCACACCCCTAGCAGTTTACCACTCGTCGCTATTTGAATCTGAATATCGGATTTGAATGTCAGGCTCATTCAATTATGTTTTTTCTAAGTAACTGAGCCGAAGCCATCAGGAAGAAGCCGTTAAGCTTTAATGAACTAGGCAAATATCGGGTTGGAATTAGTGCTGGCTCAACGGTAAATAAAGTAATAAGGTAATAAATACAGTAAGAGCAGATGTTCCTATTGATTGTAAACACCAGTCTTGTGCCTTTCACAGTGGAGCTCATTGGACCTGCGCATTCCTGCAAGTCAACATGCAAAGTTAAAAGGAAAAAAAATGTTTTTGCATGATGGACTATTAAAAAAAAGTAGAATGAAGAAGTAAGCCAGAAAGGCAGGGTTGTGTAGGCAATCAAAAGTTGTGTCTTTCATTGCACACATGTTGTGCATTGACAATACAGGATTGAATTGAATTGTCTACTCCGATATTTCTCTATATTTAAAAAGCTTCTGCTTTAACATGTTCTCCTAACCAGTGCCCAGCTCCTCTAAGGAGTCAACTTTATCATGAATTAACAGAACATATTTTCACATCTGTGTATCTCTAGCCATGCTGTGTAGGTCTAATAACAAATTATTCAATCAGCTGGCTATATTTTATTTATTTATTTCCCTTCCTTTGAGATTGATCCACAGGAGATTTGAGCAATTAAAATTCCCAAGAAGCTTTCAGTTATAATTCTCTAATGTTTTGTGTCCAAGTGGCATGCAATTAACAAAAATGTTCTTACCAAGTTACAATATCGTTACTCATTAGGAAGCGTTTGAAGGAAGCCAGGCATATGAAGTATGGCTAACAGCAGTTCTGTAGTTGGGTGATACACGAATATTTTGTTAAATCCAGGTAGACGTTTCTGGACCGCTGAAAAGTAATAATGCATCTATGAACCGTCTGCTTCTTACTTTATGGGCGTCTATAAATGTTTCTAATTTTGAAGATAAATTGATTGATTTGATTTCAGTCTATCAGACATACCAGAGCTGAAATTGTCAGTTACGACGAAGTGAAATCTTGCTTGTTTCATGAATATTCAGCTTTAACATGTATAGACAAGAGTCTTTGCTTCTGTTGTGAAATGTCACAAATTCAGCAAATAATTCATTAACCCAAAATAAAAAGGTAGGCATTTAAATCAAACAGAGAGGTTAAAAATGGTAACAAAACTGAGAGGTGAATGCTAAGTTGTTTGGAACTACCGGTATATCATATTCAATTCAATTCAATTCAATCCTTTATTGTCAATACACAACATGTGTGCAGTGAAATTGAATGGGAAGACAGACACCAGTCTAAGGATTCAGTCTTTTTTAAACGCAAATGTCTAACTGGGATAAGGTACAAGGAGTATTAAGGTATCAATTATTGTGGGGCTTTATATGTATACTCAGAGTATTCTGTTATTTAACGATGACAAAGTAAATAATAAGGCAGGACTGGAACCTAACAGGAACTCAATTGCATGGAAGTTTTGCAAGTTTAATCGGAGTGCAGCTGCTAGCAGAAATGCAGAATAGTCAAGAAGGAAAGTGAATTTAAGGTTTAAATGAGGCCATCATGTCTTCCAGCTCTTTGGGATAACTGATCTAGATCAGAGGTGAAATTCAGCCGGTTCTAGCAGGTTCTCTAGAACCGGTAGTGAATTTTCTAAGCAGTTCAGAGAACCGGTTGTTAGAAGAAATCTCCTTTTGTTGTTTTTTCCCACTTTACAGGGTTAATCCTGTCAGGAAGGCAGGAAAGAAACATCCTGGGGTTGTTTCTAGCCTGATCTTTATTGCCCTTCTTACAGAAACTGCCCACCCGGTCACATGACCCCTCCCAGCCATGCCCACCAAGCCACGCCCACAGAACCAGTAGTAAAAAAAAAAAATTGAATTCCACCACTGATCTAGATGGTTTATTTATGTACTTATTAGATTTTTACCCCGCCTTTATTATTTTAGAAGTAACTCAAGGCGGTGCACGAGCAAAGCATGAACTCCTTCCGCCTTCCATTTTGTTTTGCGAGCGAGAAGTCAAGAGATCTCCAATCGCCACTCCTTTTTTTTCTCTCTCTCTCTTTAGGACTTTCTCGGATTTTGAAAAGTCGACTAGAAATGACCAACCAACGGGCTGTTGACTGGGCCCTGGGAGAATACATGGCTTTCGGGTCCTTATTAAAAGAGGGTATCCATGTCCGGTTAAGTGGCCAGGATGTAGAACGGGGGACTTTCAGGTGAGTTGTCAATCATCTGCCATGCATTGGGGAGAAAACGAAGAAGATTTACCCGTCATCTATGTTGTGCCAAAGGTGTTTTTCCAAAAGGCAACTGGGCTTTCTTTGTTTTTTTTCCTCGAAAATGTTTCACTTCAGGTCTGACCGAATGTGGAGAATGGAAGGATTGCAAAGAACTACAAAGAATATACATCCTTCCATTCCCCACCATTCGGGTCAGAACTTCTTAGGTGAGAAGTGAAACATTTTAGAGGAAAAAAACAAGCATAAATATTTTAGTAAGAGTTGGTGCTCATATTGGTCTGCCTCAAAATTAGGGTGCGTTATTGGCACGCGTGTTTTCTGCAATGCTTGGAGCGTGAGTTCAAAACGAGATACAATTATGTGGGCAGCCGAATACGAATCTCCGAATTCTAAACCTGATGGCAGGGATTCCTAGAAGTTACAGGGGTGGATTTATCTTTTATTTTTTGCTTAAATGCGGAGAACAGGACGGAACTGCGTGAAATTTGTGTCACTGAGATTCTCCCTTTAGCTTTCAAAGAAAGGTGGACGCCGTTCAGCAATTGTTCCTGCAACGATCATTTGCTTTCTAAACACGATTTACAATTTTACAGTTTCCAAAGGAATAGTTGCCTCTCCATATGTTTTAGGGAAAATGACAAAGATTACCTTACCCCTTACTGGAAAACGTTATTTGCCATGGGATAACTCCTATCTGCTTTATTCTGAAAACCAGAATAACGCTGGGCATCCAAGCTTGCTCGTTGGTTTTTAAATGAGATGTGAGGAGCGAACGGAATTTTGCTCTCTCAATTAGCTTTTCACAGCCCTTGCCTCACCTTTGGAGTCAAGCTGCTCTCGTTTTTCCAATCGCCCTTAATTTGTTTCGGAGTTGCACTTCTCCAAGAGCTCATCAAAGCTGCCTGGCTGCAGTCTGGGGAAGCATATGTCCACCGAATAGCTATTTTCAGGGTAATGCACCCCCCCTTTCCCCCCCCTCCTTTCCTGGTTCTAAGAAGTTGAACATATTGGTGTGTTTCGCTCAGTTAGTCTTGCTCAGGGAGTTAACGCATTACCGTAATTACTCCAGTCCTCTCTGTTTGGAGAATGGTCCTTGGTGCCCCATTTTAATGCTGATTAATGGTGCCCGAGGGGGCCCTCCGCAGCCAATGTGAGGGGTGGGTGGGTAGCAGAGAAGCACTTTTTTCAAGCAGCCGTTCTTGAGGATAGCTTAAGGGGGTGGAAACCAAGGAGGCGCCATGCGAACGGCTCCTGTCTAAACGCCATGAGCGATAGTGTTCCTCAACCGTTCGTTTGAGGCAAAGCAGCCGTGTTGTGCAATAGCTTCAAACACTTCATATTTTATGGAGTATATATAACTGCTTACCTCGAAAGGCTTCACGCGTTGCATAAGAACGGTGCCCAAGTTACCTTCAGTGGCCGAGAGGCAGCAGAGTCCTGTTGGGATGGGCTGCATTCCATTCCTCCAAATTATTATTATTATTATTATTATACACTTTCTTCATTAAACATAAAACTCAGCCAACTGAACATTTAAAAATGCAACACAAATATTATTGACTGGCACTGGTGGTTGATACGGGTTGCTGCCAGCATTCTAGGTATTGACCAAGCACCTTCTCAAAATATACGTTGTTCCGAGTAGCGCAGTCTTTTGCAGTTCTGCTGATGTTATGGCAGGAAGCTTCAATTCCTTCATGTACTGTGTAAAATTCTTGGACATGGTGCCACGTGCCCCGATGACCATGGGTATCACTGTCACATGTTTCATCCATAATCGGGTGGTTTCGATGGCCAGGTCACGTGATATTTTGTGATTTTTTTTTTTAGTTCTTTTTCTTCGACTCTGGCATCTCCTGGTACAGCAATATCCATAAACTGCATGCTTCAGTTATGGATGACTGTGATATCTGGCGAGTTGTGTTCTAAATGACGATCCGTCTGTATTTGAAAGTCCCACAAAATTGCTCTGCATGCCGTCTGTGGCACCGTGTCATAGGTTCGCCATCATGGCCCTACGCCATTTCTGACAGATGGCAGTCCAGTTTCTACTTGAAAATATCTTGGCCTGAATCTTCCAGTGGTCAGAGAGACCATTCAATAAAAGTTACCTACAGAGATTCTCCATCATCCAGGTCATGGTTGCCCCAAAAGGTGCTTTTCTAAAAGGCAACTGAACTTTCTTGGGTTTTTTTTTCCTTTGAAAGCCTTTTGCTTCTGTTCCAAGAAGCTTCTTCAGTTCTTGGATGAGAAGCAAACCTTTTTCAAAGAAAAAAACACACACAAAGGAAGTCCAGTTGCCTTTTGGAAAAGCACCTTTGGGACTAAATGAAAGTTCTTGCAGTACTACATTTAAGGTGGCCACATGTTCAGTGTTTCACACTTCTGTTGCATTTTTTTTTTAGCCATCGCCACCATGTGCTGCATGATCAAAACGTCGATAAAAGGACTTGTGTTCCTATGAACCACCTGTGGGAGCAACAGGCTCCTTATACCGTGTGCAATAGCTCCCTCTCAGAATACGGAGTCTTGGGTAAGTTGGACAATGGTTTTCTTTGGAGTTATTTAGCTTAAATGGGTGTGCATAGCTTTGATAATCAGATTGAACTATATTTTGATATCATATCAATGTATTCATTAGATTTTTCTAAAAACAACTCATGACTCTTTTAAATATATACATAGCAGGAAATAAACCCTAGCTCCTTTTCTATTAATGTAATTTTTAGGTAGCTATAATTGGGAAGGAAATATAAGATGCAGCAAATCATTCTTCACTGTATTAATAGTAATGTCAAGCATAGGAAATCAGGAGTCCAGGCTATTCAATGAATATATAGGTTTATTGTATGCTAAAGCTGTCTAGAAGAATCTGAACCACTAACGGTCAAAGCCAATTGACAGCAGGTAAGTGTCAAGTCTAAAAGGACATTTTGAACTGGGGGTTTTCTGCTGAAGAATATTGGCCATTGTTTAAAGTATGATTTGGGGCCTTTTAGCTATGACACATTTTTCTTATTTCTTTTGTAAGGTTGCTAAGAGGGTGAAGGGGGAGTTGATAAAGACAACTTGGAATCGTTATCTTGTTTGCATTCCTTTAGGTCTGGTTCTCATGAGAAAGTTTATCCGGACAATTGACATCTGTGCGGGGAATGTCTTAAGGGGTCGTTGAATCTCTTTTTTGAAGGGGTTGGAGAGAAATTAACATGTGATAATTAGTGGGGTGGAACTTTCAGTTTTACTTGGGTGGAGAAAGCCCAGGAATCTTTAGATTCGGGATTTCTCCAGGCTGTACCAGAACAATGTCTTCAATAAAATCTTATACCTTGGACTTGGTCTTATTGGAGTTCTGATTGCATTGATGTTGTGTGGAACCCTGACAGTAAGAGCCAATGGAATTCAAAGGAGGGCTGGACTTAGATCACTTGTGGGCGCAAAGTGACTGGAGACTGATGACACATTTGATCCCTCCCTTGGGCTCAGCCTGGTTGTATCCTACAGTAATGCCATTATGGCTGTTGAACTTATAGTGGAAAATACATTCCAATTATCCTTTGGCATGATGTTCTTCAAATGAAATACCGTTTATTATATAGCATAAATGGAATGAGTTGTAAAAAATGTTAAAGGGACAAGCAAATAGTGGCTGATAGTATGAGTGTTATGATAGGTATGAAAATGGGGGGATAATGGCTTTAACAGTTTTAATAGCACATGGTTTACATGTTTTTAAAAATGAAATAACATCTGCTTCCTGGAACTCCTTGAAAAAAAGAGAAAAGATCTTGCAGTAAGATATAAAATCGCAGTAGCAAATATTATGATTAGGCAAAAGAAAGGTACGGAACTATTTGACGTTTCACAAATTCTTTAATTGACTTTAAGTATATTGGCACGAAGATAATAACAATGGACTGCTCAGATAAAACTACTGCTTCCATAACCTTTGCTTTAATTGCTGGGGCCAGGACAAAGTTAAAATACTTCTGATTGGAAGACATATTTCATGATAATTGTGGCACGAAGAAAGAATATTCTCAGAAGCAGAAATGACTTTTATCTATTTACTCAGACTCTGGTTGTGTGTGGATTGCATTTGCTCAGCCCCCGGGGTTGCTGGGAGGAGTGGCTCAAGGCAGGTTGGAAAGAACTGGGACTTGATCAAGTAGATCAAGCTAGCGTCCTGCGTGCCTAATGGCTCTTGCGAATTGTGACAACTACAAATCCAAAACAGGATGTTTGCAAGAGAATATCTATTTGCACTGACTCTGAGCACAAAAGGATAATCTTAAAACATCAGTAATTTGAAAACAGCCAAAGTTCTGCTGGGTAAGCGTGTGTGTGATTGCAATTTTATTTTAGAATATCTGGTTTAGTTCAGACTTGTTTTGCAGCTGGGTTTTTTTTTTTGTATGGTACTCTTTTTAAGTTTGGATACTGGTCTATTACAAATTCAAAATTCAAATTCAAATTCAAATTTATGACTGTTACATACACAGTCATACATGGTACGATATGCAGTGAAATGCTTACGTGACCGTCCGTGACTGCGAGTAAATTAAGGCAAAATGGGAGGGTGGGGTAGGAAATAAGTTAGGGATGGTTGGGAAGGTGGGAGTTAGATACAGTCATGGTTCCTGTTGTAGTCCTGAGTGTTCTTGTGGTTCCTGGTTTAGTGTCCGTATTGCTTGTGGAAAGACGCTTTTTCTCAGTCTCTCTGTGTTGGCCTTCAGGGAGCGAAAACGCTTGCTGGTTGACATGGACAGATTGCTTGCCTGGCATCTTTAGCAGTTGGTGCTCTTCAGGCTGGCATCAGTGGGCCAACCCAGCCAGCGTGTTCTGTTGAGCTGCCCTGCTATCAGCCTCCTCCTTTTCCAATAAAGACTTCACAGAAGAGCAGTGAGCACAACGGCCAGATCTGGCAGAGGGAGAGCTGTGGGCCATAAACATGAAGCTTTGGGGTGTGTCCCTGCACAATAGATGTAGTGTCCTGGTTGAAAGCGTAGTGACTCCGTTGTTAGAGGTGTCAATGTAGGAAGAATGGGGGACGTGGGAGAGAAGTCTAGTCTGCTTGGTGCTACTGCCAGCAGAGAAAAGGTAGCCAAGAATCATGCTAGTCTGGAGGGTGAGGCTGATGTTGTTGTTGTTGTGCATCTGGACACTGACAATCTGTCCTGGGCAGCAGGATTTTCCAGAGCCTGGGACAAGAACTGAACAGGAGAGACTGTAGTCTTTTTCAGAGGTTTTATCTGTCTATATCAGGGATCCCCAACCTTTCAGACCTCAGGGACCACCAAATTCATAATTTTAAATCCCACGGATCACTAATAGGATTTGTGTAATGACCAGCTGGCCGGGCGTGGCTAGGTGGTCATGTGACTGGGTGGGCATAGCCAACTCAATGTCAGTCACGTTGAGGGGCACCTCGCCGGCCTCTCCTTGCCCCTCCCCTCCCAACTACTCCCCGCCCGGACTCCTTAGGGCCGCACTAGGAAGCAGTTGTTGGAACTAAACAGCCACCAGGAGAAAGAGTTGGCAAAACAGCTGGCTCGGTTCAAATTGGATCTGACCGAGAAGGAGGCTCAGCAGAAGAACCTCACTGAGGACTATGAGCATGGGCTTTCCAAGCAGAGGAAAGACATGCGGGACTTGAAAGCCGTTTGGGCTCCAGCACATGCTCCTCCTCCTGGGCGGCAGGAGTTTTGCATGCTGCTTGCTGAGCCGCCTGGACTCCCATGATGGAGGGAGGGGTTGGAGCTACTAAAAAGGCAGCCAAGCTAAGTGCCTGAGGACTCCTGGTTTAGTGCAATATACGTAAAAAGCGCAAATAATTTTTCTGCGGACCACCAAAATTTTCTCACGGACCACCAGTGGATCCACGGATCACTGGTTGGTGACTGCTGGTCTATAAGGAGCAACAAGAGAAAAAACAGCTTACGGTGGAGTTAATATGTGGCTAAAAGTCTGGCATAAAGCAGAAGGTTTTGGTGATGTTAGTCGGGATGTCTGCAGCTGGTCTGAGCAAAAGCTGTATGGAAGAGATGGTTTGCCTCCATCACAGAAAGGGGGACTGAGTTGGTACTAAATTCAGGCATTTTCTGGAAAAGCATTGAAACCGGGGGGGGGGGGGACAGATAGAGTTAATGGATACAGAACATTTACCTCCCCAGCAATCTAAGACTAATAGAGCTGTCAGTGTTTTTAACCTAGATGTTTGTACCAGAGGTGAAAGCCAGCAGGTTCTAGCAGGTTTGCTAGAACCAGTAGTAAATTTCCCAAGCAGTTCGGAGAACCGGTTGTTAGAAGAAATCTCCTTTTGTTGTTTTTTCCCACTTTACAGGGTTAATCCTGTAAGGAAGACAGGAAAGAAACATTCTGGTGTTGTCTCTAGCCTCACCTTTATTGCCCTGCCCACCCAGTCACATGACCCCCCTAGCCATGCCCACTAAGCCACGCCCACAGAACCAGTAGTAAAAAAATCTGAATTCCACCACTGGTTTGTACGGTTAAGAATATGAAGGTTGCTGTTAAGAAAAATCAAGATTTTCGTAGTGTGTGCCACCCTAGGTGCATGAATCAAACAAGTGGTAAGGAAGAAGAGGAACTCAGACACAAAACAGGTTGTGTGGAAAACAAATGGTGGGTCAGCCAAAAAGGGACTGAAGTGCCTATACACCCAAGGCACCAAGTAGGAGGAACAAACAGGGTGAACTAGGAATCCAGCTACGTGAGGTCAGATACGGCCTTCTTCTTGCCATTATCAAAACTTGATGGGATGAAACCCACAAATGGAACATACAGCTAGAGGGATCTAAATTTGGTAAGTTCCCCTTCTATTCCCTCATTTTAGTTGTATCGGCCCATTACATGGGCAAGTATTTGTAGTCTCACCCCCTCCCTTCGACTTAAGTTGTAGATAAGGTCTTAATGGGCAACACACAATGCATTTGCACCCTTAACAATCTTGTGACCTATTTCAATGCAAACATTCAGGAAAAGATAGCTTGGGGGCAGAAGATGAGGGGGGGAGAGAGAGAGCGAAATATTTTTTTTTTTTATCTGAAAGGCATTGTCTGCCACAGCGACACAGGAGAACATAAAGACAGATAGCTTGCTGTTGTCATGTTATTAAAAAAAAATATTAACTAGGTTAGTGTCATTTAATGTTTTCATGAAGTTTCCAGCTCTGCTTGAAATCTTGTATTGTGGCACAACACAACAGAATTGCAGAGTGATCACAGCTATACTGACCATTTGCTATTATTATTGTGCTTAAACAATAGCTGTGCCAGAACTGTGCTGGTCATCATAGCAGTTTTTTTGTTCCGTTCTTTTAGGGATTTTCTAACACTCCAGTTCATCCTCACCATCAGTATTTTACCGCAAATGTGTTAATCCTTTTGTGGAGAAGAGGGGGGATGGGAAAAGAGATCCATTTAACATTTGAATGCTTTCCAGCTAAATTTAGAATATGACCACTTTAAGTAATTGAAACTGCAGCAAATTTGGCCTGTAGCCACATGTCATGTGTTAAGCACACTGAGAACTTTTTCTCCATTACTTGAATTAATTTTCTATCTCCATAAATAATGTTTCAGTAAGTATACCATACAACTAAACAAAGACTAGATCTGTTCCCAGAGCTGTGATGTTTCTTAACTGATGTATAGTTTTTGCAAACTAGTTTAGTTTAGTTTAGTTTAGTTTAGTTTCTGTCAGAGTTTGCAGCAGCAATCACATTCAGAAGCACAGGATTCAGGATAACTTCTCTTTATATGTAATATAACATGAAATAAAGTATACAAAACCAAAAAACAGGTTTTTCCAAAATGTAGCAAATACAAACAAACACAAGCAGAGGAGAGGAGAGTTTCAGTTTCAGTTTCAGAGCAGTAGAAAGAGAACCTCCTATGCACAAGGCACTTAAGCCACACCCAGGCTCCTTACTGTCTCCTTGTTGCTCACATAGCAAATACTGTTTCAGTTTCCAAACAGATCCCATTGGCTGACTTAGTTACTATGCCTATTCATTGGCTGACCTTGTTTCCGTGTCTCTTCCAAGTCATGAACTCTCATATACTGACAGTTTTGTTTTATTTAAATACAAACTCAAGTTTCAGAAACCACGATGATTTCTGAGCTGGAAAGATAGAAGATGTAGAAGCTTTTTTGAAAGAGAAACTATAAGGAAGGGTTTCTATTAATTAATAATGCTTAAGAGATCTAATAAGACCTTACTTTAGCTTCTGAGCCTCGCTGATAATTCTGTTTCCAGTGTGTCTAAGCACGAGGCGAAGTATTCAAAATGTATTCAAAATGGGCTGTGATTAATATAAGTGTTGGTGTCATTTTTGTGTAATTTGGCATTTTTGGTACTACTGCTGTTATTATGTTGTTGTTGTCATCCTCGGGATGGTGACATTGTTCAGTGGGTGGCGTTCCTTCCTTCGATGGTGGGGGGCATCGGAATTTCATTGCGTTGTGCGCCGCCATCGTGTACGCAGATAAACGACAATAACGGCTGACGTATCTTAATTGTGTTTCTCTGGGTTTTGGATGTTCTTTGATCTGGTTTCCCATCCTCCAGAATATTTAGCACATCTGTGGCTACACATTAAGTGCTCAATAATTCAGTCCTGAACTCTAGATACAGACAATCCTTGTTCACTGACTGTTTACAGTTAGAAAAGTGATGAAAAGGTAACATTATGACCAGTATTCACATTTTTACAACCTTTGCAGGACTGTTGAGCAAAGGAAAGCTGAAGTCCAATCCTAAAGCAAGGTCACGGTTTTACGATGCTTCACTTAATGCCTGATTTGCTGGTCTCTCTTGGAGGTAGGGGGGGGGGAGCAGTCACTAAAGAAGGACTCCACTACGGCAACTGTTGGCTTTAATTGCACTTTTTCCTTTCTGGCTTGCTTGCTTAGGTTTCGAACTTGGTTTTGCGATGTCGAGTCCCAATGCTCTGGTGTGCTGGGAAGCTCAGTTTGGTGATTTTCACAACACTGCCCAGTGCATCATCGACCAGTTCATCAGTTGTGGGCAAGCCAAGTGGGTCCGTCACAATGGGATCGTCCTTCTTTTGCCCCACGGAATGGAAGGAATGGTAGGGCTTTTGGCACTCGCAATAATACTTGTCAAGAAGCGATTCGTTTCTTTACTGCAGCTTTGAAATAATGGTATTTCTTTCCCCCTACATATTTTGCCTTTCCTGTTTAATTAGGCTTTTAAAATACAGGAGGTTTTTAGGAAGAGAGGGGACAGTCTCTTGCCTGAAATGGTACATAGAGTCTCCTGTTTGGGTGGGCATTCGGGGGTTTGGTTGGAGGATCTCCAAGGTACTGTCCAACACTGCTATTCTTTCTGTGATCACGTGTATCCACCGCATGAAGCTCAAAGAAAGTCCAGAATAGGTATAGGACAGTGGTGGCGAACCTTTTACTGACCAAGTACTGAAAACTACGTGCTTTGCGTGTGCCATCCACACTTGCATGTGGCTCCTCCATGTGCGCTGCATGTGCAAATGCCCCATCTGCGCATGCATGCAGCTTTTGCACGTGCAATGCACGCATGCTGCATGCAGGCAGTCACGCACACATGAGCAGTCACGTTTGCATGCGCAAGAGAGTCCAAAGACCAGCTGGATTTCCTGCTGTAATTGCGCACATGCACAGCAGAGGCCCAAAGACCAGCTGGGTCTCTGCAATCACGCATGCATGCATGTGCAATCACATGTGCATGCTCAGCTGAAGTAAGTTGGCTGACAGCTTGGGTTCCCAGCAAGATGGCTCTGTGTGCCACCTGTGGAACCCATGCCATAGGTTCACCATCATGGGTCTAGGACAGGGGTGGGTCAATTTTTTGACTCGTGGGCCACAATGGTTTCTAAAATTTGACAGAGGGGCCGGGCCAGAATAGGAGAATGGTGTGTTTGT
>JAEANM010019361.1:0-12386 GCA_017656035.1 Myanophis thanlyinensis | reverse complement strand
ATTTATTTATTTAAATTTTTAAACTGCCTCTCTCCCGAGAGGGGACTCGGGGCGGTGTACAACCATCTAAAAAAACAAGGTATAAAATTGTAAAAATTTAAAATTTAAAAATTTAAAAAAAAACATTAAGAACCCCCAAAATTAATACTAGGCCAGACCGGCCTGTTGAAACAAATGGGTCTTTAATGCGCACCGGAAGGTGCACAAGTCTGTGATGGTCCGGATCTCCGGGGACAATTTGTTGAATGTATTCTGTAGATTTGGTAGCATTTTAAAATTGCAACATCCTATTTCTTAGTCCTAGCAGATTAACTAACATTTGGTACAACTCAGGTTTTTTTGCATTCAATACATTTTCTAATAAAATTATTTCAAATGTAATTTTATCTCCCCACCACCACCAGAAAAAAAAAAAAAAACAATTTGTTTCCCCTTGTTCTTTTTTCATGCTTATACTGGAGCACACAATCTTCTATGTATTTTAGGCCTACTCAGACCACTCTAAATAAATGGCAAACAACTGAAATCAACTGACAAAACTGTTTTTATTTCTTGCTTAATAACAGAAACATATGTGCTCATCATACATGGCCTTCTGCTTCTCCTCCCCCACACCCATAAATCAGTGGAGAGTGGCAGATGCATGGATAGTTTTAACAAGATTATCCCCCCAATATCGCTGAAGCCAGACTATTCAGTTTGGAGCCACAGTGCCTTTTAAAGCTAGCATTTACCCTAATAATAAGATAATGTGAAGGATTGTCAAATAAGTTTTAATATTTGTAAATGGCAGTGTAAATTACCACAATTACGCTAATTTTGCAAATGCTGAAAGACTAGAGGGAAGGGGAGGGGAGGGGGCGGGGAAGGGAAGGGAAGGAGTTTGCCCCATTCTCTATCCCTTCCAGACCTCTCGAACAGGGATCTCCAACCTTGGAAGCTTTACGACTTGTGGACTTCAACTCCCAGAATTCCTCAGCCAATGCATGCTGGCTGAGGAATTCTGGGAGTTGAAGTCCACAAGTTGTAAAGCTGCCAAGGTTGGAGACCCCTGCTCTAGAATGCCCTCTTTTTTCCACTCTTTTATTCCCCTCCCATCGTTAAGAACATGCTTCTCAAGTATGAGCTTGAGAAACAGATAATCCTCAGGGACTGCCTTGTTTAAGATTGCTTCATTTAGAGACTGTTCAAAGTTATGATGAAAGGTAATTTTATGACCAATTCACAAATCTGTGAAACAATGGAAAGCTGAGGTAAGTTCATCAATATAGTCACGGTTTCACTTGGAAACTGCATCACTTAACAACAGGGCTGCCAGTCCCAATTTTAGTCATTAAACAAGGTCTACCTATAGTCCTCAGTGTTTTATGTCCAAGAATAGAGACCATATGATGATAATAGAAATTACCATGCTGCTTTCCTGTTAAATTTGATCATTTAACAGAATAACAGAGTTGGAAGGGATCTTGAAGGTCTTCTAGTCCATCCAACTGCGCAAGCAGGAAACCTGTAGCATTTCAGAAAAATGGTTGTCCAACCTGTTCTCTAGTACTGGGCAGTGGTTGAATTTAATTTTTTTACTACTGGTTCTGTGGGCGTGGCTTGGTGGACATGGCTGAGGGGGTGATATGACTGGGTGGGCAGTTTCTGCAAGCAGGGCAATAAAGGTTAAGCTAGAAACAACATAATAATTTTTCTTTCCTTTCTTCCTTACAAGATTAACCCTGTACAGTGGAAAAAAAACAAGAGGAGACTTCTTCTAACAACCGGTTCTCCAGACTGCTTAGAAAATTTACTACCAGCTCTAGTGAACCTGCTAGAACCTGCTGAATTTCATCTCTGGTGTTGGGACATCCATAACTTGTTCCACTGAATTTTTTAGCATTATAAAAATATTTAAATAAAAGTTAGGTGAGCATCAAGAAGAATATCCTTGAATATGCTGGTACTCTGGATACCACAGTAAGGAATTATAATGTTTAGGCTGCTCATGAAACCATGGGGCTGTCTGCTATCCCACTCCTCCCCCTCCCCCTCACCACATATGCATATTTAATCTATCCAGATTGTTACGCACATTCTGTTGAAATTGTTCTTCTGTGACAGGCAAAAAGAATAGAGACCATCTGGCATTCTCCTTGAATAGTGTGGCTTGAGTAAGTGAAAATCACTAATGGCAGGAAGCAGCTAGCTATTTGCATGGAAAAGTCACTACAGTAAAAGCAACAACAACCCACTCATCCCTCCCTCCCACCCTTCTTGGATTATTTTAAAAGTAATGTATAATAGAAATACATTGCATAATAGAAGGATATAACATAAAAGAATAATTACTGTATCTATATGGTAAAGCATACAACGTTAGATGAAATAAATGAGTTACATTAAATATTATACTCCTGTACTGAATTGTTATAAAAGGATTCTGTACAGTCTTGCATACAATCATTATATCTAAGAAAAGAAGCACTCTTCTTGAAAATCTATTACAGGCTACAGATTTAAACAGGCAAAACTAAATCAGCTCAAGGTCTTTTCAGTGTCAAATAACAGAATTAACCATGCTTGGGAATCATGTATCTCTAGTTTATGCTTGCCAATATTTTACTAATAGCTCTTTCTAAGATTTGGCTTCCCACAGTTGTACCCAGCTGTGTTGAATAGCTCCTGTCCTTATGCTGGCAATAGGTTTAAGCCATCTGATACACTAATGTTTTGTGTTGTATACAGTCAAGAATCTCTACAGTGCCTTGTACAATTATGAATCTCTACAGCCAAACCCACAACTACAATTCATGTGTTTTCACTTTTTTCCTTTAGTGTCAAAGTAGATTAAAAGACTTGTCATACTGCTTTTTCTGTATTGATCATGCAGCTAGATGTTAGTGCAGGAAGCCATGGTTCTTCTTGATTAAATCGTTCTCTAATTAAATCTGTATTTTATTCCTAAATCAGCCAGTTCTACCATGATTTGATTTTTAAAAACAATTATATAATATGAAAAAAGTGTTTAATATTTATGACAGCATAAAAAGCATAAAGAGAGGCAAATTATACAGGGTCTTTTTTTGAATGTACTATATAAGCACATAAAATATACTTCATGGTGATATTTTTCCCCAAAGCAGGGAGGCATTTAATTGTTCAACTTTATAACTGATTTGTACTTCAGACATACAGTATATAGTTGAATGCATCCCCAATGTAATATTTTGGAAAAGCCACAAAATCAACATGTCTTAAATATGATTTTTAAAAAAATCTGATTTAATGATATTTGTTTAAAGGTGAGGGGAAAGGAAGAGAATACAGAATGTTTTCTGCGGTATATTTATACAAAACATGATACTTCCTGGAATAAATAGACTATGGATTATTATCAAAATGATTGCTGTTTTGAAGTAATTTTCATTAACCGCTATAAGCCCCTCACTTACAGGTGATACCAATAGCAATATTCAGGGTATGCCCAAGGAATTTCTGATATGAACTTTGATCCAATTACAATCTGTTCAAACATCAAGAATATATTGTGCAACCTTTTCAGTCATGTTCATTGAATTATTATTGGATCTTTCTGAATCCATATTCATCAGTTCTTCATTGATTATCCATAATTAGCCTTCTCAAAAGTCTCTTGCATAATAATATATTACATTTATAGCTGATTCTTGTTGTCCTTCTCAATTTTGGCTCAGTCATTCAAAATGAGCTAGGAGATCTCAAAAAACATATATTGCTAGAAGATGCTGGCCCTTACACTGCTATAAAATGTCCCCAATGACCTAAGATATGGACCTGCAAACAATCCAGATTCAGCTATCAAGGTAGGTGCATAGTAGTGGATGAATATATCTGGAAAAACAGTTTTAGACAGCATGTATTTCATCATTTTATCCAGAGTCACAGTAATCCACTCAAGACACTTGTTTCTCTCTCCTCATGTTTTTTTTGTTTTGTGTCATTTTCATGACACATGACTCAGAGTTTTTTTTTTTTTAATTGTGTGTTTACTTCTCGCAATACAAGGTGATTACATGAACTTGGAAAAAATATAGTAAGTTAACTTTGTGCAGTATATAATAACTGCTCTATAAAGTCAAGTAGACAGCTTTAGAGGGCTGTTGCCAAGCTACTACACATTTGAAAAGTGAAGCATCTGGTTTGATTTAATTGCTGAACCTCTGCAGCAAATCCATTTTCTGTGTCCATAAAAAACTATACAGCTGTATTCTTTCTTTTTTTAAGGATATGTCAGAGAAATCTTCTGTGTGTTCCTAGATAGTCAGCACTACGCTAAAATAAATTTGTATTCTTAGGTTCTGCATCACAAGAATTAAATAAAATATATTATTCTAAATGATGTAACAGCAAATTAGCATTTATTAGGGATGTGGTTTACATCATTGTTCATTTACTGTATGGAGAGCAGTGTTAGCAGAACTGAAGTTCTGTTCTGATTGACCTCCAGAAAACCACATTCACAAAAAGCATTTTAATTTCTTGGATTAAAACATTAAAATGAAAGGAACACATTTGTAATTGAACTGAAATTATTCATCATGAAAACCTGGAGAGTAGGATAAAGGCAAAATGTAGAACCATGATGCACAAGGTCGCTACTTGCAAGCTGGTATCAGTATAAAGATAAAGGTAAAGGTTTTCCTTTCCAGTCATGTCTGACTCTAGGGAGCATCTCCATCTTTTCGCCAAGGGAGCTAACATTGTCCAAAGATATTTCCATGGTCATGTGGCCACCATGACTATATGCCAAGCATAGGTATATGCTGACAATGCTATTACTTTCCCACCAAAGTGGTACCTATTTATCTACTTGCATTTGCTTGCTTTTGAACTGCGAGGTGGACCGGACGTGGGGCAAGTAAGGGAGCTCATGTGGCACTTAGATCTCAAACCTAGGCTGTCAGCTTTCCAGCTGACATGCTCAGCATCTTTAACTACATCACCTGGCTTCCCTCTCTGATATCAGTTATAGACCCTTTTTATTTTTCTCTTACTCTGAATAGAATTCCACAAGCACCAATATCCTAAATGTATAGTTGGACGTTACTTTACTTACTCTTTGTCAAAAATTAAAATCTATTTTCTACAATTCTTACAAATACTGCAAAGATATTACAAATGCATGAAATTTTTGAACAAATATATAAATATTATAGATGCATGAGGTTTCTGAATTCTCAGAAATGTCAGTTTAACATATTTTCCTTTATATAATTCATATTAATCCTGTCAAGTAGAATTTTCACAAATATTACAATATTGATTTTAGCTTTATACATATAAAGATAATACAAACACTACCTCAAGTTATTATCTTATGCTGATACAGAGAGAAAAAATAAGTTTAATCCAATTGTGATATCCTATCAATACATAAAGGTAATTGCTGAAAATATTTATTTACCTTATTTCGCGAAAAAGAAAAAAAGAATGCATAATGTTTTAGTTCCACAGCTAATTAAAATTTCGAATGCTTATCCTTACACATGTCTAGCCAAATGCAAGACCTGCTATTTTAACGGATTTTTTTTTAGTTAGATTTACATAGGACTAGAGCTATTTGTCATTGTTTATCATAGTTTCAAACTCTGATTCCTCTAGAGCAGGACTGGGCAATTGTGGCTCTTTTATGACTGGTGGACTTCAAATCTCAGAATCCCTGGGCAAGGCAACCTAAATAAAATGGAAGAAATGTTTTGAGGTGTAAGTGTAAAGGTTAAGCCAGGGGTGGGTAACTATGGCACTTTTATGACCTGTGGATTTCAAATCCCAGAATCCCTGGGCAAGGCAACCTAAATAAAATGGAGGAAACGTTTTGAAGTGTAAGGGTTCCTTACATTTACACTTCACAATATTTCCTCCATTTTATTTAGGTTGCCTTGCCCAGGGATTCTGGGATATAAAGTCCACAAGTTGTAAAAGAGCCACAATTGCCCACCCCTGCTCTAGAATAAGAGTAGTCTTACCTGGGGTTACAGTTCAGCCTTCCAACTCTCTGGAAGGACATAACAAAATCTATCAGGTAATATTGTGATATTACCAGGAAGACAGGCTCACATGGTAAGAAGCTGAGATCGGCAGCTCGGCGGTTTGATTCCTGTGAGCGAATAAACTGCATAGGGACAAGAAAGAAGCCTCCCCTGATTGTCTATCAGCATTCAGGCGTCCCACGGGTAAAGATAACATTGCCCAAAAATATTCCTTTCACAGAGGCAGCCAGCTACCTCAGTGATCCCTGGCTAACACGTGCCATACACTAAATAAATAAATAACAACCAGAAAGACCATAGCTGAACTTTTCATTCTCACATCTCCACCTTTAAAAATTTCTTAAAACCCTTAAAAATAGGTTAAATTGATACAATCAACATTTGGGCTATTTACCACTAAATTTCAGTGGCCCAATCTCAGATGCTGGTAGCTTAAAATGGAAAGCTGGTCTAAAGAGTTGGGGCTTTGATTTAACAACCATTGGCTTTAAAGAACACTCTTTCTCCAATTACTCTATTAAATAGTGGGGCTACATAATTGATTTACATTCAATATTTGCCTATTTTAAAAGAAGAAAAAAATGGCAATTCCACATAGAGATAACCTTACACTAATTTCTAAGTGGTCCTCTAACTGAAACTTGGTCAAATTTGACATACTGGAATATATGGACAACCTTGGAAGACAATGAAAAGAGATCCCACCTAGGAAACGAACAGACAAGAGAAGAGGGAGTCCCCAGTGGATTAATGATCAGAGGAAAAAACCTAGAAAAGACCTATCTTAATTGATCAGAAAATTTAAAACGGAGGGGGGAAGTTTGTTTCTTCAGACTTGCAACATTCTATTAATGTAGCCTTATAAATAGAATTATCTTATCCCAATCAGGGGTTATCTGAGGGGGCTGATATTTTAAGTTCTCTTTCTCTGCAGAACTGACAGAATGTCTGTCCTTGGATTATAACCCTCATTGCTGTGTTTAGTTCCACTATCCTCTTGTTAGTTTCCATATCTACTGTATGGTATCCACTTCAAAAAAGTAAGCATCACAAAACAGTGAATCATCCAAAACAAAAATGAATTATCTCATATGATCTAGCTAAAAAGAGACCACTTGGATACTGATAAAAACTGTATTATGATAACCAATATGTGTTTTGAGCATCACCTCTATAACCACAATGTCTTCATGAAAAGAACCATAATAGTCCATTATATAAAAAAAATATTCCTTCAATTTAATAATAACTTTAAATCTAAATAAATATTATTCTGGGTGCCAAAATAGTTTGGACATTCCAGTACCATATTCCTTGCCTCCTGAAACTTTTGAATATTTAATTTAGCATAATTTATTATTTATTATAATAAATAATTATTATTATTTAAAATTATTAATTGTAAATAATAATAATAATGGATTTATTATGGTTACAGCATCTGCTAAATTCTCTATAAATTAAAGAGGTTTTGAAGCACTGATAGTTCTAGGTGTCAAAAATATTTAGCTGGATATATTATCTGCAGCTTTTAACAAAAGGGCTCTTTCTCTCTCTCTAAAAGAAAAAATCATTGTCTGGTACTGCTGATTGTCTTAAAGTTCCACTTCAAATATAAGAACAGGAAAATAATTCCATACTTTTGGAAATAAGCCCCTCCATTACATAAGGAATATTGCTGATTCAAAAATAGAGGCCATCTATTGACCTGAGACAAATCTAGAAAATTAAAACATCCTTCATTAATTGGCAACAGGATTTTCTTGAGTGAAACTCAGAGATACAATTTTAAAATCTAATTACAACATGTCAAAAGCAATTCAAAGAATAGGTCAACCTTACAAATAGAAAAAAAATACATCTCCATGCTTTTGGGCATAGGAATTAATATGTTTGTGGGTTTGGATGAATAGGAGAGGATAGATAATTATGTGTGACAGAGAAGATATTTCAGCTCCCACAATTATTCACATATTGCTCTCAGAAGGGAAAGAAGTCCTTGGAGAGCAAAATAATTCAAACAACAAGAACAACAACAACAAGAACATCAATCCACTTACTGTAGCATTTTAAGTATATAATGTTCTGTTTTATTTTTCTTATATGTAACATGTAATGCACAATGCAGGATAGTTTTAGCCTGAACTAGATTTTAATCTACGTAGCATTCAGAAACCTGGGGTTTTTTATGCTTGGGATGGGTTTTATGTAATTTTGATATTACTGCAGCCACTAAATGTCTCTGTTGAGTATTTCAGACCTGATGTACACAAAAGCTTCTTTCTAGCTTTAATAAATTTCAGAACTGTCAACTTGATCAATGTACATTTGGTTCCCTGCCTATCGCAAAATGACTATTGAAAATAGAAATTACCTTTTTAAAATATATCATTTGACTTGTCTCCACAGGGGGAAAAATGGTTGATCTGAATATTCTGAATATCTGAATTCAAATCATACCAGATTTCATTTTTCCATTACCTCATCATAAATGTTTTTATTTATTTTTTACCACTTTCCCATAGGAATCTTTTAACAATGCACATAGCTATTCACTTCTTCCAAGATGTCTGCAAGAAGTAAGCCATTAATGCCTAGCATTTAAGCCATTAGTATATTAGCTCTTATATTTTTGATCAACCTTATGCTTAGATGTTATGTGCTTCTAAGTGCTTATGGAAATGCTATTTCAGCAGTTTAGCTGCCAGACAACATTACTTCCGTGTTGTTAGTGCCCAATGAGGCTCTGATACTATATGAAATAAAGTCCAATTGCAAATGTGACTCCAAGTAGCCTTTTTAAAAAAAAAAATGCTCCTAAATATATTTCCTATAACCACAGTTGCTATATTGCTTCCAGCTATTTAATGAAGATAACAATCAAACTATTTTAACTATGGTCTTTCCTATTCTTTAAGAGTCATAAGCCAGTTTTTCTGAAATTATACTGGTCATTCACCTAACCATTATGTTTAACAAAACTCAATTGTTACGGGTCCTCATTTCAAAGTCAAATCTATTTATATCCATGCTAATAGAGAAGAGGTACATAGAAGAAACTGAGTCAAGACCCCTGGAGATGACTTTGGTCATGTAATTGAATACTTGCATTGTAATAAAAATATAAGAGTGCCTGGATTTCTAGAAGATCTTTGATATTGTTATTATTACTTCCTTTTGAAGTACTTGAGGGAGCTGTAAAATGGAGAGATCATTCCCTTGTGATTTTGATCTTATCTTTCTGAGTGCTGTCAGAAGTATTGCAGACATTTATTCCACTTCTACAAAGTCCTTTTTTTTGGATGAATTATTATACATGGAATCGGAGCTAACTGCCACCAGTATATGGACATTTGGCTATATCATTTCCAAGAATTAAAACCTGGAGATTTGGAAAGTGTTTATGTGTTTATGTTTCTCCAAGCTGTAAAGAATCAGATGTGAGAAAACAAGATGAAGTTTGAATTTGGACGAGATTGAGTTGCTGCTGACCCTGGGGGTTGGATGTCAGGATTCAGGTGATACATCAAATGCCTGGATATAACTTTGATGCTAGAAAAACACAAACAACACTGGTAGCGGCCTTTTTTATTGCTTTAGCTGTTATACTAGCTGAATCCTTATCTGGAGGATAAGGAGGACTGGTCCTAGGTTCTGCAGCTGGATTTGTACGTAAAGTGGGACTAGAACTCCTGGGCACCCAGTTTCTAGCTTGGTGCTGTACCTACTACACCAAGCTGGCTCTCAATCACAACAATCTACTGCATAATACAGAGATCTGTTGTTTAAAATTTTGATTTCTGCTTCAAGAAACTCATACATTACACTCAACCACAACTTTATCTTCCCATTTTCTTGACTCATTCACTTTCCCCTCATATTTATTTATTGTATTGTATTTCTATCTCACCTATAACTATTTATTATAAATAACTCAAGGAAAATATCTGATACTTCCTCCTATATTCCCCACCACAACAACCATGGGACTAAGAGACAGTTACTAAACCAAGATCATTCCATTTGCAATTCAGCCTATATTCATTTTTTACTTTCTATTGAGAAACTATCTCATTGCCTTTTATACTGATCATTCATTTTCATTTCTGTATTCAGTCTACATTCATTTAGCAACTATTCATTCACTGTCCCTTTCCTTTTTTGTTTTACCACACAGTTTTCTTAAGTTACCCATATAAATAAACAATAGAGTGCCTGAAAAATTCATATGGACTGGTTGGAAAACAAGTTTACAAGTATATCTGTGATGGGAAATGTTTCCTACTTAAATATATGTTGGTTAAGCCTCAGTCTCTGAATATGATTATCAAAATGAATTATTTTTAATCTTTTCTCTCCCAAGGCTCTTTTATTTTGGCACAACATATTACACATTATTGCTGAAATTATTTGTCTAAATCTTAATTTTTATAGAGCTATATTCAATTTTTCAACAATTTTTCATTTATTCAAATTATTCAACTTTTTTTAGAATTATGGATGCATATCAAATATTAGGTGGCTATTTTTTTAAAAAAATGGTCAATTGGAAGATTACTAGTGATTATTCATGGCAAAAATGGAAAGAAAAGGATTGGATATTAGTTTTCTCTGAACAATTAATTACATCAGGAAATAATAGCAACCAATCCATAGTAGTACATTTGTGAATATTTGCTTTCCAGTTGTTACACTATTTGGCCATGAAACACCCTTGTTTTGTCTACTTTGTCCTTACATGTGTTTAGGTAAAAATGCTTTTTTTCTTAGTTACAGATTTTGCTGCTCTAAAATAAACCATTTAAAAAAATAAAGTAAAAGTAACTGTTAGCATAAGAAAGACCACCTAGGTCTCATGCAGAAATAAATAACAGCAAAATAGAATAGATATATCATATATTAAAATTCATGGAGTTTATGATTCCTCTTAAAAAATTAGTAAGGAAATAAAGGTTATAGTTAGTAAACAAAACAAATACACTATACTAAGACTGCTTCCTAACAGAGTTCCTTTTTAAATTAATCCAATAAACAGGAAATAGAAGGACCAGCCTATTAATATACATGGTGAAATAATCCCTTCATGCAGAAATTAGGAAGAGCAGCAGCTTAAGACAAGAATCTCACCCACTTCTTCTGACCTATTCCCTGGAGTGATCAGCTGCTACAATGCTTCACTTTAAGGACTTTTAATGATGAGTTATTAGAACACACCATAAATCTATAGAGCAATACAGCAAGGCTGACCTCAATGTTTCACTCATAGTCATCAAAATGAAAGTCTTGTGGGTAAGGGCAGATATAACCATATATTTTACTTTGCCACATGTAACAGAATAACGGAGTTAGAGGTCTTCTAGTCCAACACCCTGCTCAACCTCACATCTCGTTCCCATGATCGCCCCTCAAAGCAGGGAATGTGTGTCTTCCAAAGGATCTCTTGGCCGGGGAAAAGTAGATAGGAAGAATGAAGGCAGTTGTAACGGCAATTTCAACAGCAGGCAGAAAAACTTTGAAGGTAGTGGAAATGTTTCATTTTCAGTAGATGATTACAAGTGATAGCTTTTCCTTGATAACTCTTGGAGACTAATGTCCAAGTAGAGTTATTAAGTGTGGATTCATTGTTTGAAATAGCACTACATTCTATGAGGCTTTATAGGAATACTACTTGTAGCATATGATCTGTGGTAGTTAACTCACACATACATGTTTGCCACATGGTGGCACATTTATCAAGTGAGGAATACATACATGCATACATACATACATACATACACATATTTTTAATGTGAGCCTGTAATTATTACTCTAAAGGTATAATGTCCCTGTTCCTTGCAATAGTCAATGTATGTTTCCATCAAGCTATATTTAAGCAGTGAGACAAGAGGCAGAAAATGGGCATAACGAATGTAAAAAAGAAAAAGAAAATGTGCATAAGACAGAAAAAGACACACAGTGTGGCAGTGTTTAAAAACTAACTGAGAATGGAAGCAACCTGAGTTTTTTCCCTCCCTTTTAAATAGTTTACCACAGCGCAAGACTTTCCACCCACCCATCTCCCACTCTGTGAGCCAGAACATTTAGAATTAGATGGCAAAAAATATCCCCATCACAACACAGTATGGAATATTTCTACAAGGCCTGGAATCAAAGAAGACTATTTAAACATTTTTCTCATTTACTTAAAATGGAGAGAAGTACATAAACAATGACCAAACTACTTATGCATTTTGTTGGTTTAATTTATTTATTTATTTATTTGATTTATATACCGCCCCTCTCCCGAAGGACTCGTGGCGGTTCACAGCCAATAAAACATCATTCCAAACAATACAAATTAAAAACAATTTAAAATAATTAAACTGCGGCCGT
>JAEANM010019360.1:0-12386 GCA_017656035.1 Myanophis thanlyinensis | reverse complement strand
TGTATGTATGGATCTATCTATCCATCCATCCCCCATTCATCCAACTATATCTCATTCACTTTCTCCTCCCTCTCCCTCTCTCTGATGTCAAGTTGACTATGACCACCCAATCACATGACCACCCAGCCATATGACCAAGCCATGCCCACCCAGTCACATGACCACCAAACCCCACACACCCACCAAGCCACACCCACAGAACCTGTGGGGGGAAAAATCCAAATAATGCTATTTATAGGAGGTGGGGGGGGCACTGAGGATGAGTTCATAGCACCAAGGGGGCGGTGCACTGAAAAAGTTTGGGAACCACTGCTCTAAACCACAGTTGTCAAACTTGCAGCGTCACCTTACTATGTGATGTGTCGCAACATTTTTTCCCCTGAAGTGGGCGTGGCCTGCACATGACACAGCTGGCCCGGGGGCTGCCAGTTTGATACCTCGACTGTAGACTAATCTCAGTGTACTTAACCTCAGGGCACAATTAAACAGTTCCTGCTTTAGTCACCATCTGTAATGTATTTTTAATGACCTGAACAAGAAAACAAATGGGAATGGGTTCTAACATGAACTTGATTGGATCTTATTAATTTAACCTTTTATCAGTTATAATCTTGATACTCTCATTTCGTATTAAAGATCTGCATCTCCTTTGCAGTTTGTAAGTCCCGGTAAAAATATCATTTCATTCTGAAGCCCAGATCTAATCTCACTGGCCCACTCATCCCAGCCATTAGGAATTTAGTCAGCTAATAGCCAAGGGAAAGCTTTTATGAATATGAAAACTGTGAAGTGTCTACCCATTTTTTCTTAATATGAAGAAATGGTGCTTTTGAAAAAATACTTTTAAAAATCATTTTAACTTGTGCATTATACCTGTTGCTATGATCTCTATTTGTATATTATTTGAATAATGTTTATGAAAGAAGGTAAAATAAAATGTTGATAATCATATAAATAATTATATGATAAAAAACATACAGATTCAGATCATTAATAATTAAATGCAATAATTAAATGCAAGAAATGCAATCTTTAAAAAGAAATGAGGGAGAGGTTGTGTAAACCATTCCAGTGGCCATAATGGAATGGTTTACACAACCATTCTGCAGGAATGCAGGAACCAGACAGATGTCCCATTAACAGACACTGCTGTAACTTTTAATGTTCAGTGAACGAATGATGTACAGTGGCACAGACTGAATGTTTTTGATGATATGTTCTCATAGTTCTGACCATCGTAGCATTCCTGCAACCATGTGATTGTGATTTGTGATTTTCTCTGTCAGCTTCTCACAAGCATAGTCAATGGGGAAGTTGGCAGGAAATCTGAAGTTGCAGTTATTAAGATCCCTGCAGAACAAGCCATGCAATCCTTGTTTAGCGATGGCAATTGAAATCACCAGAATTGCCATCATATCCCAAAGATTGCCTGTAGTCCTATGGCTATATACAGTTTTACACTTTGGAAGGCACTTGGTGATGAATTTAATATTCTTGTGGAAATAAAAAGAGGTTATATAAATTGATGCAATTGTTAAGTAATAGGTCGTGATGATGACAATTCTCAAAGTGAAAAAGTTACTTGGATAAGCAGCAAAACATTTCAAACCAAAAGAAAAGAAGTCCATGACTCAACCTCCAGATGACAAGTCATTGTGTTTCTATGTTATCCTATAAATTTTCTGTTAACTCCAGTAAATACTGTACTACAAACAAATTAAGTGTAAGCCCATCTTACCGGCAGTTTAAGGTATATTTTGCTTGAGATATAGCTGTCTTAAACATAAGAGTAAATAGCAGAGACTTCTTTATTCATTTGAACTGCTGTTAAAATATATTATGATTTGGACAACTTACACACGTCTGTTTCACAACAGTGACAGCCCACGAACTCTGGAAAGGAGTTGCAGCAGAGAATACTGCAGGTGGAAGGAAAGGGCGAGGAAAGCGAGGAAAGCATAAAAAAACAAAGGATCTCAACAGAGGCCAGGTCCTTGGCGAAGGTAAGTCATGAAATAATGCAGAGTCCAGAAGGGATTAATTGTTCAAGTCAGTCCAACTACTACTGAGCTCAGATGCTGATACGATATAGTATGAGTTAAATCGGGGCCCTAAGAAATGAGGAGGAACAATCTTAATGTGTAATCTTTTAAATTGAAATAAATAAATAATCTTAATCTACACATTACCCATAAAAATCCAAATATCAAAATTAACACAAATGAACAATGAAAACAATACAATGAAATTTTGAGGAGGGTGGATTTTTTTTTATAATAATGTAAAGGAGGTAGCAATATCAGGTATTATAATACAACAACATAACAATGTAAGGGAGCCAGTGATTAAGGCCACAAGGCTAAAAATCAGAAAACTGAGTTTCTAATCCACCTCAAGCATGAAAACCAGCCACGTAACTTTGGGTCAATCAGTCTTTCTTAGCTCAACTCACAAAGTTGTTGTTTGGGGGAAAATAGAAGAAGGGAACATTAGATATGTTCACTGCATTGAGTTGTTTATAAAAATAATTTCAGCACTATTGTGAAATGTTAATTAATTGGGGGGGGGGAAATCCCCCATATAGTAAAATGGAGGTAAAGATAGCTTACATGGGGGAGATAGCTATCTTTCTGGACTGGGAACGTCCTGGTATATCTGTGAAACAGTAATGGTATGGGGAAGCTATCATTGCTATCTTCTCCAGACTCCCTAGCACATGAGTGTCAAGGCCTGGGGGCTGAATCTGGCCTGTGGAATGCTTAGATGTGGCCTGCGGGACCAACCTGGAAATAGTGAAGGACTGGCCTACGATGCCTCTGGCAGTGAAAACTGAGCTTGGGAGGGCCACCTGCGGCCTTCCCAAGCTCCACTTTCCCTGGCAGAGGATTGCAGAAGGCCACTGCAGCCAAAAACGGAGCTCAAGAGCCCATTTTCGCTGGCAGAGAAGCTCAGGCCACCACAGGCACCCCAACACAAGTGACATTGGGCCACGCCCCAGCCCCCCAAAGTCAAACACAATCCTGATGCGGCCCTCAATGAAATTGAGTTTGACACCATTGAGCTAGCATGTACTGTCTGAGGTAAATTGTGGCCTCACTCCACCAAATACTTTAATAGAGTCAACCATGTATGGAAGGAATTACTGCTGAATCCCAGCAGAAAGACTTTTCTTAGGAGATGAGGATGTACTGCAATTTCTTATTGCAGAATCCACATAATAATAGTGTATTTATAATGATTTCCTCGGGGTGCTGAAAATAGCCAAAGAGAGTGATAATCAGAATTTATTTCAGGAAATACGTTTTCTACTTGAAAAGAATTCATTCCAGGTTGGAATAGAGGGAGACACTGTATGAAAAATATTGACTCACTTTCAATCATAAATTCAATCGTGATTTTTAAACAGTTGAATTCTCTGTCTCTCTTATTAAAAATAATTAAACTTTTGCAAGTTCTGGTTAGCCAAAATTGTCTGCCACTTTTTATGGTTTTAATCTTCCTTAAGATGCCATGATAAGCTATATATATATAAAATGAATGAGTGCAGACAAATCATTTTATGATTTCTGGTACTGTATTTGCTCTGAAAGTGTAGGTTGGTAGTATGCTAAATAATATCCATGACAGGGATATTTGTTTAAGTTGTAATTGTTTTTGTGTTAATGTGTTCAGGAAAAATTGGTTTCCTTTGGCCTGGCCTCAATGCTCCATTGATGGTATCTGGAAAAGTTCAAAGCATTACTCAAAGAGATGAAGAAGAGCAGAAGGCTTTGCAGTTGGCAAAAGCTGAGGAACAAAAGCAACTAGACAAAAGAAGAAGAGTACGGATTAAGAAGGAGAGGGGTTGGACTGGACGATCCTGGGGAGGCGTCAGTTTAGGACCCCCTGATCCTGGTCCCAATGGAGGTATGATAATTATGGAAACAATGAACATTTTGTTCTCTAGAAACAAGATTTCTTTGATGATTTCATATTCTGTGTATACTGCTAATACCAAGTTATATACCTAAATGGAAGGCCATGTGGAAGAACAGATATTGCACACACAAATTAAAAAAACCCTAATTTTGGTGGGAAATTGTTTCCTTGCTAATACTAACTTAAAAGGAAAGGATGAGAAAATACATGTAATATTCAACACTATTATTTCAAGCTACATATTTACTATGTAGATTTTGATCATGTCTAATAACAGCAAATATTTACTAAAACCTTGGAAAAGATTCAGAATATATCTCAATTGCCACATAGTCTTCCAAGCCATTAATGGAGAATTTAAAGTTGTGAACTGTCCAGAAATTTAAATTAGTGTCTTGTAATGTTAATGAATTCTGATTACAAATTCACAATTTCCCCAGTGACTATGGGAAGAATTGAACATCCAAAGCAGAAGGAATTCCAAAGAGATTGGCTCAATATAATTTGCCTGTTGGCTTCTTTGGAAACTGAACTTACTGGAGAAACTAGAATACAGTTAGAAATATTAATTGTTTTCTCATTTCTAGACATCCTACTGTAGTGTTGGCACAGTAAAAGTAAGCATTTATAGCCTGGCTGTTTATGTTTAGTTTAAATACAATCTGATCTGTGCATGATTGCTTACTCAGGTAATGATTAGTCAGGCGAATAAGGCATTTTAGGATTAATTTAAGTAAAATGGCTGTAATCTGTTTGCTTTATAATTTTATGCTGCCTACCTAATTACATTTGGTCACTTTAAAAAATAAAAAAGGCAAAACAAAATGTAGCTCTGCTTCTTCTTTCCATATTTCCATTTACATTTTTCAAATGGCTATTGTTGTTGAGGCACTTTTAACTCTTATGGAATAGATGTTCCAGTTCATTAGTGTCCTATTATTGCTGTGTGGACTGGTTCATATTTGTCCTAAGTTAAAAGAACAGCAGCATTCACATGGAACAAGGCCATTGATGTACCTACTATGGGCAGGTCATCAAATGATTTCTTGAAGGCCAATTCCAACATAGGTATAATTTAGTGTACTCCACATGACTTGATCCCACAAAGGTCTGATTGTGATGAGATGCACCTTAACTGCTTTTGAAAAATAATATGGATGTTGTATGTGTAGTATAACACTGATACATGTCTCCTTAACTGACAGAAACATTTGAAGATTTTGATAGCCGAGTACTTGAGGTAAGAGGAGTTTTTTTATTAAAAATGTAAACTTAAGTGTCTTTAAATATAAAAAACAATGTTTAAAATCCAATGTGAATTTTATTCCTTTCATAGTAGTTCTGTAGCAGGCCTGTACAACTTGTAGAGGAGAAAGGATCCCATTAATACATTAAAATTATTGCAGTCCACAAAGGAACATCTGGTGTACCAGTCAGCCCTTTGACAGCTAGCAAAAGGGCAGTGAAGTCTGGAGATATTGGAGGTGCTTGTCAGGGTATCTTTTGGGGCAATGGCAGTGAATTTATTGACTTTTGAAAAACCACCAGTAGGTTGTAAAGGGCTATTGGTGAGCCACATGTTGTGTGGGCCTGGTCTATAAAACAAGAATTTTTGTCAGACCAAAGGATTCAGACCAAAGGTATTACAACCTCAAAATAAAATAAGCAGGTTTTTTTAAAAAAAATTCTTGACTGTGTCAAGGTCAATAAAAACTCAGATCATAATTTGAAGAGAGCATTTTTTAAATACAGGATATTTCTGATGAATTTTGAAAAAAAACCTAATAAAGTTAACTATTAGGTTAATCACATGAATGTGAAATAGACATAGAAACAGACTCTTCAATTAATCTGGATTCTATCCAAATGAAAAGTATGCCAGAATAAAATTATATTAAGGGGGGGGGGGTGTCCAGGATCACTTTTTTGCTTTCTACTTTTGAAAAACATTAGACTTGTTGCTTTTTCCCCCTTAAGAGTAGTTTTTTATTCATTAGATGTATTAAATGTGATACGATACTGAGTGAATTTGGATTTGGGATTATGTTCTTGTATTTTTGATTTCCTGTTCTTTTCTCTTCCTAATGTGTTGCACAGTTATTCCTCAGCAGTGGCTTTAAGTAATACTTCCTTTGTAGCATTCTTTCTCATCCTTCACATAAATCAGATTTCTACTAAACAGGAAGCAAATGCCCAGCAAAGTTGCCTTGTAAATTCGTCACACATCCCAGCATTACAACAACCAGAGTTTTAGAAATGACCACATCTTATCTTCTCCAGCAGTCCCATTATTTTGTCTGATGTCAGAATCTTGACTGTTTATAACCTTATTATAAACCATTCATGGATTATTGTTTAAATAGCCTTTGCCAATATTTCACATACTCTTCAAGACAGGCAAATATACCTATTTGGCCTTATACAACTTTTTGTCCTCTCCTAGTTTTGCAACAGTTCACCATTTTTCTTAAATTAAAAGTCAGCATAACAATTTGTGTACTGCACTGTGTGCATTTCCCTCTCTAGCTGCATTTTTATTAGAGAACTGCAATACAAAATTCAGACAATTGTGAAAACTGAAGTGGATTTGCATTCTACTTCATGTATTATTCTAAGAACTACAGATTAGATGGATACATATTCAAATGTAAATCTAACAAATTTCCTTTCATCCCTACCCATACCCATCCATATTGGATATTTTCTGCGTGTAAAACAACAGTAGTCAAAATTATTTTTAGAATCTTTTAAAATCATACATTACACTGAGTAATTATTTATCTTTTTCTATCTATTTAAGTTACTAAAATAGAAGTTTATGAGCAACTTTCCTAAACTTTTCTGAAATATTTGTTAGGATTTTTCCTCCACCATCCAGACCTAATCTTAATTGTATATATGAAATTAATCATGTATAATAGTTAGCAAACAGCTGGATCCAATGTTAAAACTTTTCCACTAGCATTTCAGTTTGATTTCTTGTTACTTGGTAGAGTTATTCATTCTAGTAAATTAAATTATAATTCTGTGTGTTAAGATTTTTTTCCACTGAATTTTAAAACCGTGCTGGATTTTTCACTAGCTTTATAAATGTACTTAATATTCAAGAGAATTTAATACTTTAATTAGGTGCTCCATTCTGAAGAAACATTATTAGGACTAGTAATACTCAAAATTCAAGCTTTAAGAAGTGCACTGGAGCATGCAGGAGCATAAATATATTGCCTGCTTGCAATTCCTTAAAGCACCAATATCTTTTCCTAGCTTCAATCTCGATTATGCTGAGGCTAGTAGTTAATAGGCGGATTATGATTCCTTTGCAGTTGACACTGTTTTCTCTTCTTGACCATTTGTCTTATGGTCAGGTGTTAAATGTCAAGATGCTGCCTTGGGGCGATGAAAGAAGAAAAGAAATTCTTACCTCACTTTTATTACTCCCCTTCCAATGTCAAAAAGGGAATAAAAGAAAAAAATTGTGAAAGAGAAAGTAGACTAGAACAAAAGTGCCATAAAAAGACAACAATAGCCTTGGTGGAAACGGCCAAAGACCATCATAGACTATTTGTTTGCTTTTAATAATAGGCGTGGGAAGGTGGGGTGAATAGAATAGACTTAGAAGCAGGAGCTGAAAAAAAAACTGTTCTTGTTTTTCCCATACTTGGCTTTTAGTTTCATGTTAGATAGATCTCTCCTTTGTGAATGGATCCAATTTCCTTCCAGACCTAACCAAATCAGTGGCCATCAACATGTTCTGTGGTAATGAATGTAGCATTGAAAGAATTATTCAGTCCTAAATCTTCTTCCAGCTTTATTGGAGAACCTATTGAGGAGGGTGAAAAATATTTGTTTGCCCACTTCTTTCATTCTCTGCCTATGATTTTATACATTATGATCATGGCCCCTGATCCTTTCCTCCAGTTTACATACTCCACTAAGGTAGATCAAGCAAAGTTTGTGGTCAGCTTTGCTTTCTTCCAGTGGGAGTGAACAAGTTTGGTAGGAAACAAAGACCAAACACATGGACTTTAAATAAGTATGCCTTGAAAGAAATGACTGTCATGCCAATGCAGGTGTGATTTTTCATGCAACACTCCCCCTTCCATTGATATCAGTGGGGATTTTTAAATTATATATATGGCTTGGTGATCCTAAAAGGGAAAAAAATGCTCATGCTAGTCTTTTTAAAATTATTTGCACTGTCCCTTGTTCAATCTTGGCTCATAGTTAGCGTCAATTGCATTCCATTGACAGTATGCGCAGCATTGCAGTTAGTGCTTATTTTTATTCTGAAATGTTTGGGAGCAACAAAAGAAGACCCTAATTTAGCTTTATGAGCGATGGGAGTATGGAGAGAAAACGTATCCATGTTAAATTGTTCTGCGTGTGAACTCTTCTCTCCGGCAGCGGGTTTCCTTTGCTATCAGGTAGTTTTAACCCTAGGACTGTACCGTTAAAATAGTTTGAAAGCTTTGCATATCTCAGGTCTAAATCAAGTATTGAAAGTGCCTTTGGTCTGACCATTAGCATTGTATAAAACCTTTTGTTGTGTTAGCAAAGTGTGAATCTGCTGCTCAGAATGGAAAGAAAGAATCTACCAAATCCTTTCGAAGGTATAAAGTTGCTGCTTTGAGGGCCTTCTAATATCATCTGGCCACGTACATGTAAGTACAAGTATACAAGTAAGAAAGTAAGTAGTGTTCTGCTGTAGCAGATCCCTGGCCCATCTAATCCTGTAGCTTGTTTTCATAGTGGTCAGTAAACTGCACAAGGTAGTCTACTAGTCTCCCAGTGGATGGTCTTCAAAATCAATCACATTGTCATCAAGGCTAATGGCTATTGTTCCCTTTAATTTATAGTAATTGGTCTACCCTTTTTGAAGCCAGCAAGCACGGTATCTCACAGTGAATTCCAAATTTTAATTTCACACTGTATAGAATAAAATCTCTTTGTCCTGATTCTTTCAGGATTTACTTTCATTAGGTGATCTCTGGTTCTAATAGCTTCTCCTTCTCTACTTTATCCACACTTTGCATAATTTTGTACACCTCAGTCATGTCTTGATTCCCTTCTTGGCAAGTGCTCGGCTTCGGATGTCCCTAATTTTTTTCTGTGAAGATAGAACTAAAGAAATCTTTCAGCTTCTTCATTTTTTTCTGTTAGGATTACCACCAAAATAAAGATGCCTTGTGGAACCTTGTGGAGCATGAAAGAACAAAGGACCCCTCTCACATTATACCAGAACTTTGTTCTAGAAATTTAACTATTGTCTAGAAATGTGATTAACAATAACAGTGAGACTTTAAAAAAAAAACTGCTTTTTTAATAGAAAAAGCCAAGGATTAAATTTGAGATATCTGAGCACAAAGCATGTGCTCTGTTACTGAGATTTCTGAGCATATGTTCAAGTGGTGGCAGACACATGCTATATACAGCTTGAGGCAACTTGCTGTTTCAAAAGTAGATAGAATCCAGGCACAGATCATAGCAAAGCGTCTGTCAGATTTTCAAGACTATCTCCATGGTCACAAGATCTAGGAAATGTTATGAGATAAAAATTAAGATTCCTAAGAGGGAGATTAGAAAACTCATCCATTCTTTTGATACCGTTCATAATTTGAATGAATATGTTTCTATTAGCCAAATTGGGAAAGCAGGGCTTGGGATGTCTCAGCAAAAAGATTAGAGGAAATTAGGGCAAAGAATTTCATGTTAAGCCCTTAATGCCACTGGCAACTCAACAGCTGCTTCTTTTCTATCCAAAGACTTTAGGGTGCCAAAAACCTCACAGCAAAATACAAATCAAGCCATCACGACAAATAGATGAAGATGGGTCACAAGTGCATTTAAACAAACTGTTTGAAGTGCTATGGGACTAAATTAATTGTAATGAACTATAAAACTTAATTTTTATTTTAATAAGCTTAAGGAAAGAGTATCATATTTTTATTTCAATTTTAAAATAGTCTCCGGATTGCTCAGGAGTTTTTAAATGAATGTGTTACAGATAGTACTGGATGGTAATCAAGCTCAGAATTACAGTTGTAAATCATGGCATTATTCAGTGGGTCATGATGAGATCGTGCCCAATTATACAACATTTTTTGCAATGGTTGTAAACTGATTTCGTTGAAGAAATTCATTTTCTTCAATGGGCATTTTTTTTCCAGAAAGCAGAAGTAAATTCTGAAAACCAGCAAAAATGCTAAAAATGGTGATCACATGACTAAGGACACTGCAAACATCAGTAAATGCAAACCGATTGCCAAGTGCTCAAAATGTGATCACGTGACTGTAAGGGGGAGTGCAGCTATCAGAATTCCAGAACCAGATCATATGTAGCTCTGCAGAAGCCCATTGTAACTTGGAACTGTCATTAAATACCCAGTCACTTAATAGTCATTGCAAGAAATAAAGAGGCGTTAGTAATGGAAGGATGATTTCCAAATATAATAGAAGCAAGGAGCTATTTACAATAATATAAAGAAGCTAGACAAAAATGCTTAACATTTAATAATATTAAATAAATAATAACAACAACAAATCAAGAAGATTACATTGGGGGGAAAGAGTCTGAAACCATTGTACTAGAAAATATTTCCAGCCTTACAGTAACTTGATTCAGAGTTACATAGATTTAAATTTATTAGTGTTGTCAGAATACACTTGAAGAATAAGGTTTTTGAAAACTACTACTGAGGTTTTGTCAGTTAATATGAATGTATTTTTCTCACAAAAATCTTAAAATCTTGTAACTGATGATTTAAATATTGAGTCACTCTTATATAGTTAGGAAGGGCCAGCAAACAATTCTGAATGTAACTGTTAAGCTTAAGTTTTTCATTGAAGAGGAGGAAGTTTTAAATTATAAGCAGTATAAAAATGATTGTAATTTTATGTCCTTCCCTTCCCACTTTCATAGTGTTCTGCAATCATTTCTTTAGATGCAAATGTGTATTTACTTTTGAAGGCAGCAAAATTTGGTATTAAAGCACCAAATAATAAGTTAGCACTATAACAAGTGATTAGGAATCCAGACACTTTCAAGGCACACTACAGTATTGTAATATATGCATATTCTCATTAATATTTATGATCTATTTAAAACATTTGTTTAGCCATCCAATCAACCAAAAACATTCTGGGCAAGTTATAGACAATTTAACAGAACCTAACAAAATACAACTGTATGTATCAGTTCTATACTGTATATCAAATTGTATCAAAAATATACAAATTATATCAATATGTAATGATATAATAATAGAATAGTAATTCAAACAGAAATGGCACCATGGAATAATTAATGGTGGAGGGTTTATATATGATTATATAGTTCCCTTTGTTACTTTTGTTTCCATTTCTCTTAATAAGGGAAATGGTTCTACAGAGTGCTTGACTGTTGGCCTACGCTAATCAGCATTTTCCTGAAAATTAATTATACTGTAGAAGAAACTGCTTTTTGAACAAAGATGCCAAAGCAGCATTACTAGTATTTTATGAACAATGAATCCTAATGGTACCCTTCTGAAAACACTGATTAATCTGTCTTGCTGATGCATCAGGATAGTAAATATCTGCATATTGGATGTTGTATTTGTTAATAGCTTTGTAGCTTGTCTAAGACTACACCCTCAGACTTTTCTTTGTACACAAGTAATTTATGGTGAAGGTTATTTGGCTTGCCCTTAAGTCCAGCATTAAGAGATGTTGTTTTGACCTTAAGCTTGTGCCATAAAAGCAATACTTAATGGTTCCCTTGGGATTTTGTTCAAAGGTAAATGAAAAGTTTTCTAAAGATGTGGAATGGTATATACTAAAGTCAACACAGTTTCTAAATGTAGTACAGGAGTTCAATTTCTGGTTTGAAACCCATAAAAGTAAGAATTTAAGTACATATGTCTGCAAGTCCCATGACATATAGAATGAAACTGATTGTGTACTGCCTACTAAGGATCTATATAACTATAGATTTTGCTATGCTTCCAATGATTATTTTCTTAACATCGATGGTCCTTAAGCTGAGATTCTTAGTGTTTTGATTTCTGTTGCTGCTCTATAACAGCACAGAGTTGCTCTCTTACCTGAAAGAGAGAAACATACAAACATGATATTCCTTTTATGAGTTTTTCTCTGACCTCTCTTTAATACCTAACAGTAATTTTATTAAAGTTTCCTATATTGAGCTTTGAGTTATGATGTGATGTTTTTCATTACTGAAATAACTTTTGCTTTGACTGACAAGTTAGCAGTTGTAAAGGATTAAATATGTATATTAATATGTTTTACATTTCTAGTTACTAACAGAGTAGAATAGTCTTTGAAAAGAAAATACAGTACAGTAGTTTTATCCTTCTGTCCACTCAATTCAATCCTTTATTGTCAATGCACAACATGTGCAGCGAAATTGAATGAGCCTCCATCGATACAATCACACAAAGCACAGAAACACAGAATACATTCAAATACAG
>JAEANM010019359.1:0-12386 GCA_017656035.1 Myanophis thanlyinensis | reverse complement strand
ATAAAAGGCCCCCCTGGAGACGGCTGCGATATGATCGTCCAACGACAGCCGTACATCCAGGAGGATGCCCAAATTGCGAGCCCCTTCCGTGGGGGATAGAATCTCCCCCCCCCCACGGCCAGCAATAACTTAAGCTGGCTGTATCTGGGTGCAAGAAACCACAGCCACTCGGTCTTGGCTGGGTTGAGCTGAAGCCTGTTAATTAATAAACTTGTTAATTAATAAATTAATTAATAAAAACTTGTTAATTAATAAAATTTAGTTATAAGGAAACTTTAAATCAATAAGTTTTATAGCAGTGGGTGAGTTTTCTTCAAATCTTAGTGAAAAAAAATTAAATACAAGTTTAAATATTGACAAAACTTTTCAAATAAACAGCAAAGGAATAATTAGAACACTTAAATTTGATTTACTAATACACAATAGAACAAATTATTTCTGTCATAAGTCATCGTGCTCATATGTCAAGTCGTCACATAATACCTTACAAGCACTTGAGTGTGAGACAGTACAAATGATTGTAAATATCCAATCAGTGCAATCATATGACAGTGTTGGTAGGGCAATGAACTGACATTTTTGAATGCCCTTGTTAATTTGTATATCATTAAGTGATTGATCATAAGTCTAAAAGATGTTAGAGGAAAAGATAGAGGTAGAGGAAGTAGAACAGGTTTTACCAGATAATACAGGTAATCCTCAACTTAAAACAGTTCATTTAGTAACTGTTCAAAGTTATAATGGCACTGAAAACCATCAGAATTAAAAACCTCAAAAATGGTTCTAAGAAACAAGACAAACTGTACAAATAATTATTAGAGCAATAAAATAACGTGATTAAAAAGTGGAATGATTTTAATTATGAAAAAAAAATTAATAGAGGCATGATCAAGGAGCTTATATTACTGACACCAGTGCCTAGAATTCCTACTTTGCACTCTTTCAAACTGGGTATCAGCAGTGCCATTAGCGATTATATCCTCTGTAGATTATAAAAACAAAGTAGCCCAAAACAAAGTATTGTACAGCTTGGTCTTTAACTTTTAGACCCATTTAAGGCAAACCAAATACCTTCTTAGCTAACTGGTTAAGTAGGGCAGATTTTTCAGGACAGGCATTATGGGTAAGGAATCCACTGAAGCTACTGTATAGCATTCTAAGTAGAGCCCTACCTACAATGCAATCCAATCTTTAAGTCCTCAGTGCATGGTCTTCTCTGACAATCCTGGAAAACTTTTAGTTATACAAACTAAAATTGTAGTAGCTAATTTTGAGCATCAAGACTACTTTAGCTTCCAATGACAAATCAAAAACAACCTACTTCTGAATATGAACCTATAGTGGACACAAAAAGTTTACAACCCCCTCCCCTGTTAAAATGTCAGAGATGTTTAAAAAAAAATCAACCCCAGACCAAATTAAATCATTCCAGAATCTCCCCCCTTTTATTGTAAGGTATAAGTTGTACATTTCAATTGAAAAACAAACCGAAACCTTTCAGGGGAAATATAACAATAAAAAACAGACACTAACATGATTGCCTAAGTTTCCACACTTATTAATAGGGATATGGCTGTCGTCAGAATTAGCCAATCACATTCAGATAGTTGTCAAATAATACTTAGAACACACCTACCATCAATCAAAATGACTGATTAAGCCCACATGAAGTTTAGCTGTTCAAGTAGGATTTTTCTGACATTTATTCAGTTGCCTCTTACAGCAAAAGGCATGGTTTGCAAAGAGCTTACAAAACATAAAAGAGATCACATTGTTGGGAGAAGAATACAAAACAATTTCCAAGGCGTTAGATATACCCTGGAACACAGTGAAGATAGTCATCAACAAGTGGAGAAAATATAGCACGTTAGTTACATGACCAAGAACTGAACGTCCCTCTAAAATTGATGAAAAAATAAGAAAATTGGTCTGAGAAGCTGCCCAAAGGCCTACAGCAACATTAAAGGAGCTGCAGGAATTTCTAACAAGTATTGGTTTTGTACTCCATACGACAATGATCTCCCATATTTTTCATAGGTCTGGGCTGTGCAGTAAGGATCAAGATTGAAGCTTTTTCTTACAAGGAAAAACATCCAAGCCCGGCAACGTTTTGCAAAAAACTATATCAAGTCTGACAAAAGCATGCATTATGGTCTGATGAGACCAAAGTCGAACTTTTTGGCCATGATTCCCCAAAAGTATAATTGGCACAAAAACAACACTGTGCACCGCCAAAAGAACACCACATACACAGTGAAATATGGTGGTGGTGGGATTATGCTTTGGGGCTGTTTTTCTTCAGCTGGATCAGGGGCTTTAGTCAAGATGGAGGGAATTTTGACCACTTCCAAATATTGGGCAATTTTTACACAAAACCTTCAAGCCTCTGCTAAAATGCTTGAAAAGGAATTTCACCTTTCAACATAACAATAACCCAAAACATCTCTCCAAATCAACAAAACAATGGCTTCACCAGAAGATCAAAAGTTTTGGAATGGCCCAAACCTGAATACAATTGAATACCTGTGGGGTGACCTGATGAGGACTGTGCCAAGGAGATGCCCTCACAACCTGAAAGATTTGGAGCGTTTTTCCCCCAAGGTAAGATATGCCATGCTGATAGGCTCCTACTCCAAAAGACTGAATGCTGTCATAAAAACAACGTGCTTCAATGAAGTATTAATTTTAAGGTGTGCCCACGTATGCAACTTCATTATTGTATGTTTTAATTGTTATTGTTAAAGATTTTGGTTTGTTCTTTTATATAATACAGCTTATGTATCAACGGTGAAAAAATATTGCAATGGTTTGTTGGTCTGATTTTTTTTACATCTCAAAAACCTAGCATTTTAACAGGGATGTGTAGACTTTATATCTACAGTACTCCAAGTGTGTATCAGATGCCTTCTAGGTGTTGCCTGTTCTGTTTCAATCTTCCAGGTGTTGTCTAATTTACAGATTAACAGAACTGGAAGGGACTTTGTAGATCATCTAGTCCAACCCTCCCACCCAAGCAAGAGACCCAGCATTGTTTCTGACAAATGGTCTCTTCTTGAAAGCTTCCAGTGATGAAGCTCCCACAACTTCTCAAAGCAAGCTGCTCCATTGGTTGATTGTTCACACTGTCAGAAAATTTCTCCTTATTTCTAGGTTGAATCTCCTTGATCAGTTTCCATCCATTATTCCTTGTCTGGCCTTCTGGTACTTTGGAAAATAGCTTGACCCCCCTCCACTCTGTGGCAGCCCCTCAAATATCGGAACACTGCTATCATGTCTCCCCTGGTCCTGCTCTTCACTAGACTAGCCATGCCAGGTATTTGCAACTGTTTGCCTCCAGTCCCCTAATCATCCTGGTTGCTCTTCTCTGCCTTTCTCTGATTTGTTTGCTCTCCTCAAAGAATATGGAAACCAGATGTTTTCCAGTGTTATGGAAGATGCTAAGGAACATTAGCATGCCTCACCATCTCATTTTAAGACTAAGGCATCAACTAGATCATGGCCTCTAGAAGGTATATATTTCTGAAGAACATTCAAGAATGCATTAGATTCCACAAGTCTCAAAGGATAACTCATTTTATCAGGTTTTTGAATTGTGCCCCCATGGGACCAAATTTCATTAAAATTGTTCTGACTATGCCAATATAGTGATTCCCCTCCCTCCTATAATCAGACCTTTTCACATGACAAAGACCTGATCAAGGATCTGATCTTTATGTCCAATTATGCATTGAGATAACTCCATCATAAAACTACAAGTTGGACTATTCAGTGCAACCACATCATAAATACGGGTAATCCTCAACTTACGACCACAATTGAGCGCAACATTTCTGTTGATTGAATTTTACCATTTCAAGACTTCTTGCTCCAGTTAAGTGAATCACTGCAGCTCTTAAGTTAGTAACATGGTTAAGTAAATCTGGCTTCCCCATTGACTTTGTCAGGTTTCAAAAGATGATCACATTGTCCCTGTGACACTGCAGCCATTATAAATACGAATCAGTTGCCAAGAATTTTAATCATATGATCATGGGGATGTTGCAATGGTCATAAGTTACTTTTTTCAGTGCTGTTGTAACTTTGAACGGTCACTAAATGAACTATTGTTAAGTCAAGGACTGTTTAAATCCTCACAATAACTGCCCTTCAATACTATATCAATCTCAGCAAGGATGCCATTGGGTAACAATGGTACACCAACACTCATTTGTCTGTTGCCATCAGATGCAGGTTCTGCATGATCAGGTTTCCTAATAAACAAAATGTGCCATGAACCCTAATTCCTAGTACTGAATCCGGTGTACCAATACTCCTTTGTTCTCTACACCCTTCACAACTTGGCTCTAGTTCCACTCAGTCCCTCCCAAATCAAGACATCCCCATCTTCAATCTCATAGAAAGGACTAATGTCACCACTGTTGAGGATTAATTGCATTAAAGTTGTCCAAATTGGTGACAATTACTTATCTGAATCTTTCAGATTAATCCTCAGATATATGAAGTGTGTTGCTGCCCTTGATTTCCCACTATTCAACTTTTTGAGGTGCACCTGGGTTTTCGTATTCTTCAAAATAAAACAATGCTTTTTTCCAAATTACAAACCCCCAATCTTTTCCCCAATATTGTCCCATTTTATTTCCGTGATCCATTTTCAGTAACGGAAATATTTGTTAAAGTCCAGTTTTCTGAACCATACACAATAGTATACAAATGTTAGCACTACAAATACCGGTAGATGTAAGGGTAGATTCAAAGACAAGCTTGATTCCTGAGCAGTATATCCAAAAACAAGATAAGCCAATTCTACTTTATTGTAGAGCTACATTAGCAGAATCTTGCAAGTCTGAAAATACAAATATTATGTTGCCTCTTTTGTCACCTGAAAAGTTTGGGTGGCTCCTGTATTTCTTCTCTGCTGTTATTCAGCTGTGGGCTTCCCCCTCCCGCCTTTCCTCTGTTGCTTCCCTAGCAACATCTCTTCCCCTGGTCTCTCAAGGCCATTCCTACATACCTACGTAGTTATCCCAACCATACAAAAGTGACTTTCTTCCAGGATGTTTTGATAAACTTCATTGTTAAATTACTCCCCTCCCCCTTTCCTGGCACCATGGCATCAAAATACTTAACCATCTAAATGCTTTCCCTCTCCTTTTCTGTACTTTCTTACCAAAATTCCATTAATATGAAAATAAGCTTATTTGGGAGGAAGACCAGGAAGGAAAGGTACAGGCAATCTTCAGCTTACAACCATTTGTTCAGTGAATATTCCAAGTTAGTACAGCACTGAAAAAAATGGACATACAACCAGTTCCCGAAGTTCTGGCCACTGCACCTTGCAGTCACGTGATCACAATCCAGGTGCTCAGATCCTCACCTCGTGACTTCTGCATTGCAGAGCACTGTGGACATACGATTGCCATCTGTTACCTTCCTTGCTGGCTTCCCATGAACAAACTCAAATCCCACTGCAGGAAAAGTCTCTGTTGCTCCAGTGTCACCCACATCTGAAGTACCTTACTGCTGACATGAATTGGCCTCCCCCAGCTCATGCATTATCTTTACTGGGTCTCCCACACTCTTTTTGTCTGCTTACTGAGACTCCCATCTCTTCCCGTTTAACAACCTGCACGCTCCGTGGTTTGTTACAGCTACCAGGTCAGCTGGGATTGCTATCACTGAGATGGTCACATGACATTGTGCTTTATGACTGCATTGATAGTTAAATTCATAAGCCCCACACCCTCAACTCTAAAATCAAGTTAAACAGCCAGGCATTATCCACCTCACTGATGCTATAGTTCTTTAACATGTTGGAAAAGGGTCAAATAAAAACTACCAAACTGCAAGAAACTGCATGTTTTGAACTAGGAATGATGGAATGTTGCCTTCCCAAAATTTTCCAATTGTTTCTTTACCCATGGGGAAACAGGATGGAATCCTACATTTTGGCAGGTTCGGAATTCTATAGTCAGTGGAGGAAAAAGCTAGTGCTGCTCTATTGGTGCTAAGAATTTTTGTTTATAACTTTCACTTGGGAACCACTTGGCTAAAAAATGCAGTAATTTTATCATAAATACATATTTAATACCAAATTTATTTTAATTTAGATTTTATATCATTTGAGAACTTTAGTAACCTACAGTTTCCATGATAAAAGTGCTGAATATTTAGTAAATATGCACATATAGCAGTACTGTAGTGAATTTTTATGAAATTTTATAACTGTTTTCAAGACCGTATATTTTTCAAAACAAATATATTGCAATAGGCACAGGAAGCAAGCTGTGAAAAAAAATTGAAGGAAAAATGGCAGGATATAGATTAGGAAGACTCAGGTTCAAAATCCCACTCCACGTGGAATTCACTGGACGATTTGGGGCCAATTGTCTCTTTCAGCACAATCTACCCCACAGGATTGTTCATGGAATATTATGAAATGTGATCCTTGCACTTTGGCTTGAGTTCCCAGAGAAAAGGTAGGGCATAAAGGCAATAAATAAATGCATAAACGGGATAGTAAACAGATGTGACAAAAATGACATGATAATGTACATGACTTTAACAACTTGGACATGTTCTCAAAAGTTCCTTTCATGAGATTTCAAAGTATAATTTGCAGTCATACTGAGCAAAATAGTCCATATATTTAACATAAAGGTATATATGATTCTAACATTAGAAATGTAAACTAATGGTATCTTACAACTCACTTCATCCAGTGACAAATTTCAACCATTCCTATGATTTCAGAAAGTACATCAAATACAGACATGAGAAGCAAATAAAACCCTAAGATGACCATAAAGTACTTTATACAGAAATTTGCAACACATAAGCATTTACAAGATACATTTCAATAATAGAAATGCAATTTGTGTTACACAGATATTACAGCACTCACTCATCTACAACCAGGTCAAATTTCCAAGGCACAAATTCAGTGCTGTCATGGCTGCATTTGAACACAATTTGATGAGAACAATGTTCTGGATTTGCATATTTCCTTTTCCTCCCTCACAACCCTGGCCAAAATTTTGGAAGTTTCTGCTTCTTATTAACCAGATGTTAATGTTCATTCAATCTTAAATTCTGATTCATTTTAATTCTGGCATATTTAATAAGGCAGCCTTCATTACCCATGGTTTGAAACTTGCTTATTTTAAAGCATGTATAAGATTAATTATAATTTGTTGATTTTGGATGACAAGGCAGACTGCACTTAAAGTAATCCAGAAGCACGAAACTTGTCACTTCACCTTCCGTTATAGTATATGGAAGGAGGAAGACTTAAGCCTGAGGTTCAGTAAAACTTTTTAATGTGATGTTGAAACTGGCCGCTGCAATGTTATAGATCACATTAAAATTTCCTTTAAAATGCAAACTTTATAACAAAAGGCTTTGGGAACAAAACATGCACTGTGCTTAATTTTTAATATGGTTTATCTATTAAACTAACAATAAAGATTTTCTTTCTAAATTTTTTAAAGGTATATCTTGAAGAACACCATTTCTCCTGAGCATCCTTGGGAAGTTCAGGCTGTTTAGCACGTTGTTCCAATAACTTCTTTCAAAAGAAGGTCAGTTCAGAAAATAACTTCTGTCAAGAAATGGCTAGCTAAAAGCGTGGATTTCAGATTTCTCCATGGAATTTTAATAGATTATGTCCCTTGCTTAGTATAAATTCCTACAGAGAATAAAGCAAGATGAAACCAACAGAAAGAGAAATTGTCTCACACACTATTTACATTTCAAGTCTATTCTCTGGTAGGTTGCACAGTGAGTGTTTGTGAGCTATTCAGAACAATGCTAGATGTTTTTAAGGCAATACCATATTGCAGAAATAAAAAACAACATCAGAACTTCAATTTTGCACTCAGTTAAGTATTGACCTTCAGTGCCTTCTCCCTTCTGAAACCCTAATTGACAGGAACATTTTAATCATATTCATTACCAAGTTCCAGACGATAATTCAAGAGAGAACATTTGTTTTGCAAGCAAATTCACCAATTATAAAAATCAACACTTGACAACCAAATAGAATAGAATTCAGTTTAAAAAAATACTCTTGAAGTATTTTTAGGCCAATAGGAGCTTCTAAAATACTTCTGACTATATTATTTCTTATTGAGAAATTATCCGAAGGGGCTGTCAAATGTTAATATATATATATATATATATCTACTACATTTGTCCATATATTTTTTTTTGCCAACAAGTCCTATTATCGTGCTCCCAGTAAATGACATTTAACGGATGTTTTTGGATATTTGGAAAGTGATACACATAAGCCCGAGGATCTTTGCAAGAGGCTCTTTAGTTCATATGCAAAAGAAGGAATGAGCAATCTATTTATTGGCAATATAGAGGCAATAATGCCAAATAATGAAATAATAGGATTAGAGAGCTGCTTGGATTAGCCTTCCTGTCCAAAATCTTCTGTGAACTTCTTTAGTTTTTCCAGGTCCTGCTCATTTACTGTCGGTTTTGTGTTGGCTAGTGACCTCAGCATATCGGCCTGCATATAAATGAAAGGAGAGTTAAGAGTTGCACATTTCTCCATCATACACATTTATATAGAAAGCACAGACACCACAATTACGTGAGTTATGGCATGGGAGAAGAAACCAAAAGAAGCTATTAAAACCAAGAAACTTTAACACAGCCTCTAACATTTCTAACTGGTTTTTTTCCCCAGAGTTGTTCAAATAATTACCACTAATCAGAAGTCTTAACAATATTATTGGAAATCTAACAAGATACCATGAAATATATCACATTTGCTTTGTATTAGCCGTACAGGTAGTCCTCGACTTACAACAGTTCATTTAGTGACAGTTCAAAGTTACAACGGCACTGAATAAAGTGGCTTATGACCATTTTTCACAGTTACGGCTGTTGCAGCATCCCCATGATCATGGTCACGTGATCAAAATTCATATGCTGGGCAACTGGTTCATGTTTATGACACTTGCAGTGTCCTGGGGTCATGTGATCATCTTTTGTGATCTTCTGACAAGCAAAATCAATGGGGGAAGCCAGATTCACTTCACAACTGGGTTACTAACTTATCAACTGCAGTGATTCACTTAACAATTGTGGCAAGAAAGCTCATAATGGAGAAAAATTAATTTAACAACTATCTTGCTTAGCAGAAGCAACAGAAATTTTGGACTCAATTGTGGTCATAAGTCGAGAACTAAGTCTGTTACTAACATAACTGCAGTGATTCACTTAACAATTGGCAAGCAAGGCCATAAAATAAGACAAAATTCAAAACAAATGTTTCGCTTAGCAACAGAAATTTTGGGCTCAATGGTGGTCGTAAGTCAAGGACTATCTGTACTTAGAAGGAGTGCATTTCTGTAAAATGATTTTACTGATTACAATTTAACTAACAGCAGAGCCCTCTGCCTCTACTTAGAATCAAGGTTCACTTAAGTGAGTTACTTTCAAGTACTATTTATATACTACAACTTAAACATTTCCAACCAGCATTCACATTTCACAATGCTTTACTATTTTGTATGTTACAGCCCAAAGGGTTGTAGATTTCATTCTTCCTTAACTCAGAATTTTAAAACACTCTAGTATGGAGAAAGGTTTCCAAATGCAGATTTATAGGAAGATAAAACAACTACGGGGCATTTCACTATGGATAGTTACATAATTCTATTGCAAAGTTAAGTGAAGAAGTAATTGCAAAAGTGTAACAGGGAGACTACATAGAGACTTGATGCCATAAGTTAGCCTGTTAAAAGATAAAATCAAAATACAATTTGTAATCAATGAAGAAAGCCTTTCTCATTTAAAACACTCTCTTTTCCTGAACAAGTTTCGAAAAGAAAGTGGTGGCCTTGGGTTGGTAAGATTATCATTATGTGTCACGCAACCTCAATGGGAGAGGACATTTCTCCTGGCAGAGCAGGTCAGCTGATTGAATGGGAAACAAAGGTATGTGACAGGTAACTTAGGGAGCCCAAAGGTGATTCAAATCTGCAGCCTCTGCACAGAAATGCAAAATCCACTTTGAATGCCCGGCCCTTTAAAAAACAATGCTAGTGGAACTAATGGCACACCTGGGAGATTAAGTTATGTGCTTATGAATGCTTCAAACTAGTACATTAAATTACATTCTTGCACAGAACGATCATTCTGTGCTTTGTAATTTAAAAAAAAAACATAAAATAGGTCATCATCTTGTTATGGATCAGCAATATTTTCTCAGATCTTTGAAACAGAAAGTAGATAAAGAGTTCACAATGTCTCTATTGAGCCCTAAAAAAAGAACAGGTGAACATCTTTGCACTGCTAATTTTGTACTGTCTATTTGAAACTCTTGCTTCAAATTAAATGTTGCATACGCTTCTTTACTTGAACTCTCTATATGATTTTTCTTTGGGGAAGGGTGTGCCTTCAAATCGGCTTTGACTCCCAGCAATCACCTGTTTTCTTGGCAGCATTTTCAAACAACATTTGCTAATGTCTTCCTCCTAGAGAGGGAGTGACTGGACTAAGATATCCCATTGGTTTTGTGCCCAAGGCAGAGCAAGAACTGATGATCTCCAAGTTTCTAGCTTGGTGCCACTGTCTCAATAGATGCTTAGTGTTAGTATATACAATGAAAACTATTATATATTATTTGCACTAGGTTCCAGAAATTTTATTTGAAAGCTTAGTTATACTTTGGTCCACTGAAATCAAGAAAACATTAGATTGATCTATTTTAAAAGGGCTAACTTTAAGTTGGGACATTATACTAAACCATAATGCTTAAGCATCAAGATAGACACCACACATACACAAACACACACAATAATTAGATAGATTCATGCAATATGTGAAGCAACTGGAAGACAAATTGCATTTTGAACTAATACAGTATAGGAACCCAGCTTAAATCTAGATTTAGTTCAATGTTTTATAACATAAAATTACTTAAGCTATTTTTATTGTTGGAACTTTAAGTTTTTATATAGAAGGGAAAATAATCCTAGCGTTTCTCAAATCAGGCCACACTTTAAAAAAATATTTTAGTGTTTGTGTTGCTTGTGCAACTATTATCTGAATATATAAACAAGCAAGAGATAAACCCTGTATTTGGGTCAAGCTATTAAGAAGGCTGAGCTGTTTTGCTAGAGGCCAGCTCCTACTCACCAATCACCTTTGCAAAATGCAAGGTTTCCTTTAGTCAACAATGATGCCTGGAGACTTTGTGGGCAGCTGTTTAGCAACATTAGATCAGAAACTTGCCTTCTTCCTTCTTATAGGATATTTTTCAATTTTCCAGTACAGCCTACAGCCCTGGTAGTTGCAAGTCTTTTTTCATCCAAGTATTAAACCACTTGGAGCCCTGATAAAATCAGTCAAGTGCTGTCACCTACCAAAGCATAATATTTTTGTAACTAAAATTATAATACATATCCATTTTCCTGCTTTTGAGAGAGGCATACTATTATTTGCTTAGAAGTTGCCGAAGTATGACTGCAGGCCTTTCTATAAGCCAAGAGCTCATATTGTAAATAAATTCAATTTGTGTTCAAGGAAACCATTCCTCCTTGGTGAATGAACTGATAGCAATGCTTTTTAATTCATGACAGTCATGCAGAAAAAGTATGGTTAGTCACTACTGTAGCTACTGGTTGCATAGTGATCATTCAAAGTTACAATGGTCCCATCTGGGGTTACTTATGACCTGTATTCAGAGTTAGCATGGGCATCCCCTCCCCATGGTCATGTGACTGAACTTTGGGCTCTTGGAAACTGGGCTGCATTTATGGCTGTTTGCACATCCCATGACTGTGTTTTATGATGGTTTTGCCAAAAATGGGTAATTACTTCCAGTTTTCAGTAAAATCACACCCACAGCAAATTACCGGTACTGGTTTGCTTAATGATTGCAGCATTTGCCCAACCACTAAAAAAAGCTGTAAAATCAAATTGGATACATGAGGTACCTTGTTTACTACCTTCATGAATTATGACCGTGATGGGCAGGCTCTATCACAGTCATAAGTCAAGGACTACCTGTATAGCAATCCACTGAAATGCTTGGCTTTACATTTGTTTATTTATCTGTACCAGGGGTGTCAAACTTGCAGTGTCATGTGATATATTGGGACTTTCCCCCCCTTCGCTAAACTGGGTGGGGACAGGGCAAGTTCTACAAAGAGTGGTGCGCATAGCAGAGCGCATCATCCACACCAAGCTTCCTGAATTGCACTCCATCTACAACAAAAGGTGCCAAAACACAGCCAAAAAAATAATGATGAATTCCAGCCACCCCAACAACAAACTGTTCAGCGTGATGCTGTCAGGAAAGCGCCTCCACTCCCTGAAAGCCAACACAGAGAGACTAAGGAGGAGCTACTTCCCACAGGCAATACGGA
>JAEANM010019358.1:0-12386 GCA_017656035.1 Myanophis thanlyinensis | reverse complement strand
TTAAGAACAATTTAAAAATTACACATTTAAAATGATTAAAAACCAATTAAAATCCCCAACCAATAGTACTAGGCCAGTTGCTGGCTGGGGAATTCTGGGAGTTGAAATCCAAACATCTTAAAGTCACTAGGTTGACAAACACTGATTTAAGACTTCGGTGCCTAAATAGCCGTTCAGCACTGCTAGTGTCATTCTCCAGTTCTGTCAAAGCTGGAAGGAAATTTATTTTGGTGCAGCTTGCTGTGCTGCCCCGCTGCTGATTCTTATGCAGCTGACCACTGCTGCTGTCTTTACTGTTCCAATGTAAGACTAGGTTAGGACAATGATGGGTGGGTTTTCCAGCTCCAGGTTGTTTTTTTCTTCCTGCCAAAACATATCACTTGACAGCAGGAGAAACATTACCACTATCCTTGATGTGAGGTGAAAAGGGGTTGTGGGAATGGGTGCCAATGTTTAGGATACCTAGCTGAGCTGCCTAATGGGTTGTAAGTGTGGAACATTCCATGTCTGTAAACCTGTTGAGCTATTTCTGAACCCGTGTCTGGAATTTGGTCTGAAAGTGGATTTCCAGCTGCAGGGCAGGCAGCAATATTGGGTAATAGTCATATCCTGTCAAATATTAACAGCTTGACCTGACTTTTGATGTCAGGGTAACTTCTTGGAAAGGAGACAGTGGAGAAATTAGACTCAGGCACCAACAAGCAGATCCACACATGAAGAGTTCAATTAGCTCTAGTCTATACACTGGAATCTTTTCTGACAATTTGTACCTAGGTAAAACTAGATAAGATTCAATGGCATTGAAAGGGAGTCAGACTTTGCTCTCTTATATTCCAGACTAATTCCCCATTTGACTCCTCCCCTTGGCTCAGTCAGTCTCTCAACAGCTTCTAAATTCTATGAATAAAATCTTGGCCAATCTGTTTTTGAAGGGCTAACATCTAATTTCAGGAAGTCTTTTTTAAAAAAATGTTAGCAGCATGATGGATTGTTTGAAATAATTATCATTACTACCTAAAGAAAATGATTTATGTAGTTTTTAGGATACAAGTAACCCTCAATTAACTACCACAATTGGATCAGAATTTCAGTTCTAAGTCAAGGTACCACATGACCAGACTCAATCCAAAACATTTATGACATTAAGTGAGTCACTGCAGCTATTAAAAGAACTACCTGCTCGTAAGTGTAAATCTGCTTTATCAAATGGGCAATTTTTTTGCTGGAATATGGCAAAAAAATACCACAAGCAATCACATGACTGCAGGATGCTGCAACCAATTGTAAATGCGAGCTGGTTGCCAAGCAACCAAAATGCAGTCACATCACTACAAAGGTAGTGCCGCAGTCATAACTTCAGGGACAGATTGTAAAAACTTTTTTTCAAACCAATTGAAACTGAACATTTGTTAAGCACCTGGTCCTAAGTCAAGGACTACCTGTATTCTTTTACACAGGAGTACTTAAAGAATAGCCCATTATAATTGAAACTTTATCAGAAGCATCCATAGCAGAATTCATTGTTATAACTGAAGGGAATGTTATAGTAAATGAAGTACCTTGCCTTTATTGTTGAATTTGGCTACTTGTATATCAAAATAGAGCTTTCACATGTAAACTGACCACCATCACCAGTTTTAAATAGTTCTTTCTTAAATAGTTTTCTATAAAAGGTTAAATTTTTATTCTGAGTTTTATGCAGTTTGTGAAGTCTTTACAACAGATGAAGTCATTGATAAGATTTCTTTGCTTAGCAAAACAAGTACTAAGAATTTTGAACAGAGCGAGAGCTTCTGTTTAATCATTAGCAGTCCAAGGACAGGATCATATTCCAAAATGTGGCCAGATCTCGGGATAAAAAATAAATATGATTTAAATTCAATTTGATTTAATACATATATTATTTCCTCTCCACAATTTCCTATTATATTACCTCAAAACATTAAGCATCAACATTGAGTAGCAAGTTGTGGAACAGCTATAAACTAATAAACCAATTTAAGCTGTTGCAAGTGCCTTTGGGCCTTTAGCATTGCACTAATAGAATAAACAGCCTTATATTTGCTCTTCACTATGAATAAATGCTCTAATCTTAGAGTTACTGCTAACATAACTGGAATCCAAATTTTTTTATTTAAAATTAGGTTTCTATTTGAATAGAGATACATACATTTATACTATTCATAAAATATAACACATACCATGCATGCTTCTATTCACAATTAGCCAGACTTTCACTTAGTATGTTTATATATAATCCATAGAAGTAAACAATGTGACAATGAAAGATACAATTTAAAAATTATAAAAGCAATAACAAACTTAATTTATATATACAACAATTTTAAAAAAAATCTCATATGCTATCCAGTTATTGTTGTATAGCATCTTTTGACCTGCTTAAATATTTGCGATAGATAGATAGATAGATAGAATACAATTAATTATAGTAATATTATTTTGTATGCTAAATAAATTTTCATTGTTAATGCTCTAGGCAATTATGGAGAAATTAATTGTATTCATATGAGTGCTTTTAGTCTCTGCTGCAAAGTGATAGACAGCTCATTTTCAATAATTTACCTTTTTGACAAACAAGTGTTTTAGGTCTGACCATGCTGATCATAGCAGCCATTCTTAGTTGTACCAGTTCTTTTCAGAAAGCACAATCACTACATAGGCAATTGTTGACTTACAACCACAACTGAGCACATTTCTATTGGTAAGCAAAGTAGTTATTAAGTGAGGTTTGCCCCATTTTACAACCTTTTTGCCACTGTTGTTAACTGAATCATAGGGTGTTAAGTGAACCTGGCTTCCCCCATTGACTTTGTTGAAAGCCAGCTAGGAAGGTTATAAATTGTGATCACATGAGTCCAGGACAGTGCAACTGTCATAAATACACGCCAGTGCCAAGCACCCAAATTTTGATTACATGACCAGGGGGATGCTGTAAGTGTGAAAAACTGTCATAAGTCACTTTTTTCAGTGCCATTGTAATTTTGACTTGTCATTAAATAAATGGTTGTAAACTGAGGACTAACTGTGTATAGTACCCACTAACCCCCAAAGTTTGCCCACATCTAGAAAAACATTCTTCAGTAACTACTTTTCACTATATTACAGCTGTATTATTCAATGCTATTACAGTATTAGTTATTTAGTGTTATAGAATCTTCTCTTAACAAGAATTATGTGACTTGTCTTGATGTTAGCATTATTCTCAGTTGTCAGTCTTGCTCCATATTAGATGACAAGAATTTTCAGCCTGGAAAGAAATCAATATATAGTTTTTTTTAAAAAACAGAAAATTTGTTAAGTTGACTGCATATTTGCAGAGCTTTAGTAATAATTACTTATCATCTGGGTGACATACTCCTGGTAAGTTTGACATGATCAGTTTTCAAATATATTTGCTAATGTCTGAAAGAACTTTCCATGAGGGAGGTGAATCTGATAAAAGGCATTTTGGAATATCTCGCATATATCCATAATGGTTCATTGGTTGTGGCAAAATGTATGAAAAAATATTGGAATCATAGGAAAAGACTGAAAACAAATTCACAGGCTAATTTATACAATTTGTTAGACCGTAAAACACATAATAATATAATATAATTTGTGAATCTCAGTTGATATGTGGCAATTCAGAAAAAAACAAAGGAAAATAAATTAGTTTCTAATGTATTGCTGTTTTGGTAGTCTAATAACAACTGTCGATTTTTATACAAGATTGTCACTGTATCTACCATATCTATCTTTGCACACACGCACAATTTCAAGGCATGCAGTTTATTTGATATTGTTATATAAATATAAAATAAATTCCATCATAGAAACTTTTATGTTGTTTTTTCACCCACAATCTAAAATCATTGGGCTTAGACACCACCACTCTTTTTAAAAAAATATACAGTTATTGCAATGTGTGGCTTCAGTCCTGGAAACAATGTTTTCTGCATCATTATCATCCATCAAAAACCTGGTGCCCGCTTCACATAAAATTGCAGATTTAGTACTTTCCTTCTCTTTCCTTGTGGAATTGCTGCCTCTTCAGAAAGAGGTGATCATATCATTAACAGGTAGCAAATACAGACTGATAACAACTGAGATATTCTTAATTTTCACCTGTTTCACAACTTTATCTGTAATTCATTATAAAATGCATAAATTTTTTTAAATGAACTCTGTGAAGTTTTGATTTCAAGGATTGTGATTTTTATATGTAGTATCTATAATGCCTTTTAGTACGAAGTTTCGAAATGTTTGCTGAAAACAAGCAAAAAGAGGGCAAATAATTATATTTTGCTTCACATTCAAAGAAACCAGAAATGTAAATTTTCTAAATATCTAAATAAAAGAAATAACAGATATGTTTGTAACTAAGTTTTCCCAATTCAGGAATGTATTTCCCAATTCCAGATGTAGTACAATGACAACCTTTTCAGTCTTATTCCTACAGTATCAAAAATGGAGTAATGTTACTGATATTTTATAAGTACAAACATCTGCATAACTAGCTTAGTCATATCAAACATAGCAGCCGACTAGAAGTTCAGTATTTATGGTTTAATTAATAGGAAAGCTGATTCCCAAGCTGTCTTGAGTCAGTTTATACCCTTAACTAAAAGGAGATTTTTAAATATGAAGGAAGAAGAGAGACCTGTTGCAGCTTTATACTTCAAAGACAATTCTGCAGCCTCAGGATCAATACTGTACACCTAATTATTGAAATCAGTGTATGGGCAACGTGATCCAACTCACTGAATATGAGCATATCTTCCAGTGTCTTATCTGTAGCATTTTATTAGATGAATTGCAAGTTTTCAGGCCTTGTTTAGAGGTTTCTGATTGGCTGTTTCTCCAGTATGCTAGAGAGAATCCAAGGAATGGTTACTCTTGCCTCTTAGTTCTGAAGACTGAATCTGTCAATCTTGTTCAAACACATCTCTTCTGCTGGTGCTTCCAGCTTTGACTCAGTCTTCAGTTCTACTAAGACATGTCTAAACCTGCTCCGACTTTAAAGAGTTAATTAAGAGAGAAATAACTTCTAGAAATTCCTTGGATTCTCTACCAACGAAGCAATAGGCGTTTTCAGAGGGCAGAAAGATTGGTTTGTTCCGGGCAGCCTCAACAGAATTGGCCTAGCTCAGAGGCTGTTTTCCCACCTTGTTGGGAGCGGCCGCCATTTTAAACACCAGACAAGCCTCTGGGCTAACTGGCATATTTCCCCTCACAACGGCACACACTAATTCCCAGCTTTTAAAGCAAAGCCACTGCAATGCTGGGCTAGCCATTAAATATCTATTGGGGATAGAGAACCCTGCTGACCATCAAAGACAAAGCAAGCCTCTGGGCTAACCAGCAGTCCTTACATCGTCAAAATTGTGTGCTAATTCCCAGCTTGTAGAGTGAAGCCTCAGCAATGCTGGGCAAATCCAGCAAGTTGCATGGAGCAACCAGCAACATCAAAATGCTCCCTTTGTTCGTGTGCCAGCCTAAAACAGCTAACAGGCAGTGGTAGTGTTGATGAGTGCCATTAAATGCACTGGGCTAGCCAGGAATAATCACTGTAAAATTCAATTTGTTTGATTGTAGCCTACATGCTGCGAGAGCAGAGAGGCTCTTTGGTCCCCTTTTTGAAGGGACAAGCCCTGCACACTGCCCTAGCAATAGGGCTCACTCCCCCATCTCACAGTTTAGGTGCAAAATGCCATTTTGAGAGCAGCGGCAGCCATTGGGGGGACATTGCCACAGATGCTGCAGCAAGGCAATGGGACATCTCAAAAGGGCCATTGATGGAGCTGGGATTCCCAGCCAGCCCTAAATAGACAGCAGACTGCCTTATCCCAAAAAAACTTGGGTGCAGATGTCTTTTAAAGTATGCCAACAGGCCAATTCTTCACTGCATTGGAGAAAGAGCCATAATTGGAGGCTGTTTCATAGGCTTGTTTAATCCACTTTTTATTGGTCACAGCAGCCTTGATTGAGCGTGTGGACAGGCTGGCTCCCCCCACCTAGAGGATATAGCTGCTGCACTCGCAAGAAGAACTAGACAGCAGGAAGAGACAATTAAAATGGCTGGTTCCCCCTTCCTGTTGGGCATAACCACCATCTATCCAGCAACAATAGTCCCTGACCAGTTATCTGGTGCAAACTCTTGGTGAAACACTAGCTTCAATTGCAGCAGAGCCTCTGAACAGGCCCAAGGTTGTGCATATTATTATACTCCCCAAAAGATAGGGGACTATTCAGATTGCCAGGCACCACAATCCCCAATTTCCTCAACGCATAGCCAAGGGGCTTAGCTTATTCCGAGGCAGAGGATCTGGGACTGTCTGAAGAGGAAGGTTGTTTAAGCCATTGCTATGCAAGGCTAAGGCCACCACCCACTTGGGGGTCAAATCTGCAGTAGCTGAATCAGCCTTGGGGACTTCAGATCCAGTGAATCTATTATTTTCTGAACCAACCGTGCCAACTGAGATTCTAGTGCCCCAATTATTTAAGGATGTAGTGCAGAGACAATGGTCATTCCCAGGAATGAACCTCAATCCCAGCACCCTGGATTAAAAAAGAATTATAACCTGGACTTTGAATTTGATAGATCCTTACAATCAACAACTGTAGATGGCCTGGTTATTGCCCTGACTTCTCCCAGGTTCATGCCATCCAATACGGAAGAGGCACTGAAGATGGAGGATAAGAGATTGGAGCTCACTATCCATAAGATTCACCAGGCGGCTTCCTGGCAGTTAGGGCGACCATTACAGCATCCTTCTTCAACAGAATGTCACTTTTAGTGATGGTTCAAACAGCTACAATTGTTCAAACAGCTTCAATCACGAATTCTGGTGGATGATATCTGAACACACCAGGATGTCAACAAAATAATAGCAGCCGCAGAATTCTCGGCCAATGTCACACTGTCCACAGCAAATGATTGCCTCTAGAGCCATTGCCTCCTCAGTAACCATCCAGAGGCTACTGTAGCTCCATAATTGGCAAGCCAATCAGAGGCACAAGTGGAAGATAGCTTTGTCCCCCTTCAGAGGAGAGAAGCTGTTTGGGGCAGACCTAGACCCTGTCCTGATAGAAACTAAGGATTACTTTCCATCAACAAGAGGTTTGGTCCAAACTGGGATCCTATTTTAGACGATCGGTGGCTAGGGCACAAGAAGCCCCCATGGAGTTTCTTCAGAGACCTTCCATACCTCACCAAGACAGATGGTCAGAGAAACCTGGATTCAGAGGCAGACCGCAGTATCACTCGTGGCAGTAATTTCTTGGCAACAGAAGCCACCCATTTTGTAGGCCTAAGTGATGGACTCTCAGACCCTCCCATAAGGGATTGGCTCAAACTATTTGCCAACCAATGGGAGGAAACAACATTGGATGTATGGGTACAGGGCACAGTGAAATTTGGTCTGTCAGTGGAGTTTCTCTCTCCCCTCCCCCACTAAGGTTCTTTGTATGATGCCCTGTCTCAAGAACAAACTAAAGAGGTTGCTCATGAAGGAGGTGATATAACACCTTCTGGAAATCAAGGCAATTCAGCCAGTTCCCCTGGAGCAACAGAGACAGGGATTCTACTCAATTCTATTTGTGATCCCAAAGGCCTTGGGGAGATGGAGAACAATTGTAGACCTGAAGCACTTGAACTCTCATTTAAGATACAAGAGGTTCAAGATGCAATCATTACAGACCATATTGGAAGGTATTCAACAAGGCGACTTCCTGACATTAGCAGACCTAATGGAGGCATACCTCCATGTATCAATTCAGCCCACCTACAAGCCATGCCAATACAAGTCCAATGCTATCTGGACGATATCCTGATACAGTCCTCTTCACAAGCCCAAGCCACATAGGATTTGGAAAATACAATCCGAGTGCTTCAGGAAGACAGGTTTTCAGTAAATCGAGCCAAGAGCCATCTTACCCCCACCAACCAGATTTTACATATATAGACACTTTAGCATCTGTGGACTCCTTATCACAAGAACAATGGGAGAGCATCAAGGCCTTGGTCGGTCATGTCCAATCGACCTGTATGGTCACACTGGAGACCCTCTCCCAATTGTTGGGAAAAAAGATTGCATGCATTTGGATTGTTCCCTGGGCGCAATTACATGCCAGAGAGCTAAAAAGGTCATTTCTAAGAGCGGGCAAGAGCAATTCCAGTGTCAGGCAGTTCCGACAGGAGTACTCCAGTGTCTTCGGTGGTGGACATCTTGGTCACTGGACAGAGGATGTTGCACAATATAAATTGGCTGGAGCTCAGAGTGGTTCGCCTGGCTCTGTAGCATCATGGACAATGTGGCCACAAGGCACGCATCAACTACCAGGGAGGCACACACTCCAGGCCCCTCATGGAAGAGACTTGCCTCTTGGGGCTGTGGGCAGAACATCACCTCCACTCAATATGAGCAGACCACATTTCAGCAATGTTTAAGCAGACTGGTTGAGTCACACAGCAATCGATCATTCAGAGTGGTAACTGCACTCTGAGCTGTTCAGGGAGCGGAACAGCAGATTTGGAACGCCAATTTTGGATTTGTTTACCTCTCAGTTAAATTGCCAATTCCCAAGATTCTTTGCCAGATTTCCAACACGGGGGGGAGGAAGGGGTCAATGAGCTCTGGCTGGCATGGCCCCAAGGGTTGCTTTACGCATTCCTTCCCCTCCCTCTTATCCCAAGGATAATAGGAAAGATATTAGCAGAGAAGGCAGAAGTTCTGCTCCTGGCCCCACACTGGCCAAGGAGGGTGTGGTTCGCTGACTTAGTCAACCTCTCAGTGATTGGGCCTTTCAGGATTCCGCCAGATAGGAGTTGAGTTGCCTTTACTCAGGGCAACCTACTACATCCAGACCCTCAGTGGCTTCAGCTGACTATCTGGAACAGCTTATAAAGACTATCCAGGTTTCCAGACAGCCTTTGACGATTCGTATCTATGATGCCACGTGGAGGAAATTTTGTGAATGGTGTGCCAGGTCTTCCATCACACCTTTAATGGTGTCTCTGGTCCAGGTTTTAGAATTTCTGCAAACTGGACTGGACAAGGGTCTCTCACCTAGTACTCTATGGAGACAGGTGGCAGCCCTATCACCAGTGCTGGCTTGTGGCAACCTCAAGTTGCTGGCACAACATCCTCTTGTACGTAGTTTCCTGAAAGGCGCTACAAATTTACATCACCAATGATAAACAGGTACCCCACTTGGGTGCTGAAGGTGCTCAAGGCACTTTTGGCGGAACCATTCAAACCGCTGAGAGCCACTGGACTTAAATATCTCACCATCAAGGTGGCATTTTTGGTGGCTATTACCTCAGTGAAGAGAGTTTCAGAGCTAGCAATGCTATCTGTGAGGGAGGATTTGTGTATCTTCTATCCTAACAGGATGGTTCTCAGGTTGGACCCTACCTTTATGCCCAAGGTCAACTCCTTATTCAACAGAGCACAGAACTTGATCTTACCAGATTTTTGCCCAAAGCCCACTTGCAACTTGGAAAGGACATGGCATTCTCTGGACGTTAGGAGGGCTCTCCTAATTTATATTAAGAGAATGGCTGAAATTTGGAAAATGGAGTTCCTCTTTGTCTCTTTCCAACCTTCAGCCTTAGGCAAACAGGTGTCACCTTCCACAATTAGCAGGTGGCTTAGAGCATGCATAGCTACAGCATATGAAGCTCAGGCCTTGCCACCACTAAGACAAGTGACAGCTCATTCAACCCGGAGTGTGGCTACTATGGCGGCTTGGACCACACAAGCGTCGATTGCAGAAATTTGTAGGGTGGCAACATGGTTTTCCCCATCACCGTTTATTCGTCATTACAGGTTGGATGCTTTTGCATTGCTAGATCCAGCCTTTGGCAGGAGGGTTTTACAAAAAGTGCATACAGGCTCTTGGTCTCAGGATCAGGCCGACACCTCCCATAGGACATGCCGGCTTTGGTATGTCCCATTCCTTGGATTCTCTCTAGCACACTGGAGAAAGGGCATTGGTCTTACCTGATATGCTCCTTCTCAGTGAGCTGAGAGAGAATCCAAACCCGCCCCTGAATGCCGTCCTGTCCTGAGCTGAGGAGCAGAGGAACAGTGTGAGAACACACAACAGCATCAATCTTGTGACCTCGTCAAAACTGGGAAGCACCAGCAGAGGTGGCTTGTCTGAACAAGATTGACAGACTCAGTCTTCAGAACTAAGAGGCAAATGTAACCATTCCTTGGATTCTCCCTCAGCACACTGAGAAGGAGTGTCCTTTCTAGAGTTAAAATGTTTTTTGTAATCCAACCAAGAAAATAAGTCAACATCCCAACTATAAATGACCCAGAGATAAGTCTGTTAGCTTTTGCAAAATTCAAGGAATCTTTACTTTGTTTTTTTTGCTGACAATCAATATATACAGAGAGTATAATAGAAAAGACCAGAAACATTTTTTTTACTCAGTCTCCTTCCAGAGGGAAAAGAAAGGAACAGAAGGCCAGCTAAAGAGGTAAGAAATCAATTGATTTGTCTTGGAATTGATTAATTAGAACAATTACCAATACTAATTCTGTAATCATTGCTTTGGCAAATCTACTTACAAGGATGTTCTGCACTTTATGATAGAAAGTTCCCTTTTGGAAGGAAAAATGAATGGGTATCATAATGGCTTTTTAAGTTAGACCTTTCCATATACTGTAAACAGCTAGTCTCCTTTCTTGGAGGCATTGTTCATTTATTCTTTCTCTTCATTCCCTTCCAGGTTTTTACTGTTGAAAGGGAAGCAACATATTAAATGCATTCACACGTGTAATGTCAGGCCTGTTTTTACTTTTAATCCATCTTTGCATCAGATATGAAACTGCTATATACTATATTAATGATCTTCTTTATGTAATAGCTGAATTTGTACAACACATTGCACCATAGATACAGTTAATAATGGCAAGTGTGTTCGTACAACATGCTAAATAAAAATAATCACACTATTGTTCAATGTAAATCATTTTATTATTACATTATACAGTGTATTATACAATGTAACTCCTGCTGGAGATAAGCTAGCATAATTTCAAGCTTTAATTTTTCTGCTATTTTAATAAACATAAAGCCATTCTCCTGCTCCCAGTGCAGTACAAATATTTTACTCAGAGAATGAAATAGACTGTGAATGGGGACAGGGCACCAATTGGATATCACTTTTATGGCCTTCTACCAGTTCATTATTTTTTTATTTATCACATTTTTCAAATGGTTAGTTGGAGAGTACTAATTCTCATATGGTTTCATTGCATTTCAGTTCATGCACTTCAATGCATGATGGACACACACACACACATACACACACACACAAACACACTGCATATATAAAGTTGTTGGTGTGGCGAACCTATGGAACGTGTTCCAGAAGCAGCATGCAAAACCATCCCGCGAACCCTACGCAGCTCCACTGGCTCCTCATCCTGTTCCTGCGCACACATGTGGTTGCCAGCTGGCTTTTGCACATGTGGGAGCACTGAAACCTAGAAGAACAGTGTTCCAGTGTGCATGCATGCTCCAAGTGCTGAATGTCCGATTTCTGATGAACCAGCAGTTCATCGCATGTGCAAGTGTGCCATGAACTGGAAGCCCGGAGGGACGGCTCTCGGAGCACGCATGTGTGCTGGGATGCTGCTCTTCCAGGTTTCAGCACTCCCACATGTGCAAAAGCCAGCTGGCTGTCGCACATCTGTGCGCAGGAATGGGACCAGGAGCCAGCAGGGCTTGCGGGATAGTTTTGTGTGCCGCTTCTGGCACGCAGGCCAGCACATGGTGACGTAAAAGGTTTGCTATGCACTAGAAGATCTTCAAGGTCCCTTGTAATTCTATTGTTCAATGTTCTATATTGTGAAACAACGTTAGCTTCTTCAATAGCCAGGAAGTGTGGAACCCCCCAAAATATGTCAATTCCTCAAGAGATATTAAGAAATCAAGTGTTTGTATCTTCTCTATGTCATTTGATAGGATTCATAATAGAAAGAAACATATATATTCTGCTAATGAAAAGATAAATCTGGAAAGCCAACAGGGTAAAGAAGCCTGTTGATTATTAATACACTCCAAAGATTTTACATGATACAAAAGTAGTGAACACAAAACTTTTTCAGGTTGAAGATTTTGTGTTGGAGCACAACTTGCCACTTCAAAACACTAATGTACTAACTATAGTACATAGTCAGTTCTCATTAATTACTTGGCAACTTCCATGACGGCAAAAGCAACTTCAACCTGAGATTAATATTTGTTTATATTACATCTTATAGCCTGAGAGATAGAATGCATACTGGGATGTAAGTTTCAGAGTCTTTTTGCAACGTTTCGGCGAGATCCCACTCGCCATCTTCAGGCTGGTGCCTTCTGCTTCA
>JAEANM010019357.1:0-12387 GCA_017656035.1 Myanophis thanlyinensis | reverse complement strand
ATTCCTGAGCCAGCCATGTTGGCTCAGGAATTCTGGGAGTTGAAGTCCATGAGTCATGAAAGAGCCAAGGTTCCCGATCCCTGAGCTAGAGGCATACAGAACTTTTACAACCTGCACAATATGCATGTTCATTTTTTCTGACCATTATGGGCTCCATGAAGCTAGTTTTCTGGGCTTCTCTGCTTCAAGCTATAACTGGGGAAGGTCACCGTTATCTTGCAGGGGCATCAGTTATGCTGCAAAGCTCATCTGTATTCTGGAGTGATTCTTGCAAGAAACAATTGAACAGTGACCATGAGTGCTCTTGTTTTTTACAATTTCAGATTAGTTTTGGAGATTTTATAAACTTACATGTATGAAAAAAACATTATGTATATATGTAGCCCTCTCAAATTGGGAGGCACGGATCGCTACCCAGAACTATTTTTGCCCTCCCAGCAGTGAGTATTCCCTAGCTAATTAGTTTTTCTGATAATAGGATTCAGTTCCTATTATTGACTGTTAATAATATTAACTGTGATTAAATACCTTGATTGCAAAGAATGTAACAATTTCCCACCCCTACAGTTCAGTAAACTATAAACACATTGGGGGAACCTACTTATCAAGATTAAGCTCAGATAGGTGTCTGTGATCCTCAGATTTATTTCAGGAGTGGGCAATTTTCCATTTTGGGAGTGTTCCATAAAGCTTTGCATACTATGTCAAAAGTTGAATTCCAAAATTGGGTGGGGTGAGGAACTGTTTCAGTGCTTTGAAGAAGCTCAGACTTTTTAAAGCATTTAGTTTAAGTCCTTAATAACCAATCCACAATTCCCAGAATTGGGGCAGGGGGAGCCAAAAGGTTAAATTGTTTAACTACATGCTCACTCATTCATGAGAGGCTCCAATAGTACAAAAAGCATGTTGGCATCTGTAACTTAAAAGTTTTTAGAATACTTTTTATGTCTAAAATAATTTGGGCTCCTAGGAGCTGAGCGGGATAGAAATCTTTATAAGCAAGTAAAAAATTTCCCATACTGTAAACCAGCTTCTAGAATTCTAGCTAGCACAAGAGACTGAGAATTCTGGGAACTGATACACACATAAGGAAGGTGAAGGAGTCTCCAGTACTCCAATATATAATAAGGCTCACATCAAATCTGTTATCTACACTTATCTCAAAACCAAAGATGCGTTTTTGCTTTGCACAAAGCAGTTGGAAGTTTTATAATAGGATGAATAACTGTGATTTGAGAATGTATTCCTCATGAATGAGTAGGTGTGGAAGAAAAGCGGTTATTAAAATTTGAATTGTGTTTAGGATGTATTTTAAATAGTATAAAGTATATTCTGTGTAACTAATCTTTCTTGCCTCCGCTCCAATCTTAGGACAAGCTTGCCCTCTCCAATGTTTTCAAGAAATGACTTCAGTATTTGGAGTATTTTGAGAAAGTGCATTGGAATGGTAAGTAAATACAATTTTTAACAGAGCCTTATCTTAATTACAAATTTGTATTATTTATGGTTTCATTATGTTTTAATTACAGCAATTCTGAAATAAATTACAGATAAAGGCTGAATGATTCTGGGAAGAAAATAAGAGTGAAAAAAAATAATGATTATTGCCTCTGGGGGGAGTGGGGAGAGGAAATATAAGATAGGGGACTTGGGAGGCCAAAAAACGGGTGAAAAATGGACCATTTTTAGACTCCCAACCCTCCCGCCAGGCTTCTTGTATTCCCTCCCCCAAGCACCCAGAGGCATTTTGTAGGGCTCCAGAAGCCTCCGTAGTGCTATTTTTTGCCAAAAAATTGTGCATTTTTGTCCAATTTTTTTTGGCAAAAATGAGCGCTGCAGAGGCTTCTGGGGCCCTGCAAAATGCCGCTGGGGTCAGGGAATACAAGATGCCTGGGAGGGTTGGGAGGCTAAAACCGCCCTGTTTTTCGTCCGTTTTTCACCCAGTTTTCGGCCTCCCAACCCCCCCCCCCCCCATGCATCTTATATTACCTCCCCCCAAGCCTCCAGAGGCACTTTGCAGGGCTCCAGAAGTCTTTGCAGGGCTCATTCTCAGCAAAAAAAAAATGGCCCATTTTTCATCCATTTTTGGGTGAAAATGAGCCCTGCAGAGGCTTCTGGGGCCCTACAAAATGCCTCTGGGGGCTGGGGAGAGGGAATACAAGGCTCATGAGGGGGGAGGTTAAACCATGTTTGATGGCTGTATTCACTGTATAAAATGCACCATAATTTTCACCCACTTTTAGGGGGTGGAAAAGTGCATCTTATACACCGAAAAATGCAGTACTGTGTATTTTTATGACTGTAGAATGCATTAAAGAATGCTTCTAGCCCATTCCACCACATTGTCAAATCCTTTTTGTCCTTTTACTCATTTGTAAAATGTGCAGTGTTTTATTTTCAGCCCACTTAAACTTAGGAAAACTAATTGGCAGCATAAAGAAATGTAAGGAGAGAAGAATTATTCAGTAAGTGAATATACTCACTAGACATTGTAGTATTTTCCTGCAAAAATGGAGCAAGGTTTCAGTCATTTGTACACTTTCTCTCTTTTCCATTAGCTTCAGACAAGATCACTGAGAAACTGTAGATTTGTACTGCAGCCAGGAATTCGTTTGAATATGTTAAATATCTTACATCCATGTTAATAGAAGAATATTTTGGATTTTTAAAAAAATGTATATAGTGCCTATTAATTAGGTACTGTACTTCACAAGGGAATTCTTGCAAGAGTCACCTAGTCAATGTTGACTCATTGCGCTTAATGCATATTGAAGAACCCTAAATATTTACTCATTTAATTTTTAGATACTATAAAGCAGAGGCTAATAAGGGCTTGATCTTTCCATTCTTGTGTAACTTTGGTTTTACAATGGTATAGTGTATTTATTATCTTGCCTTCATGCTATGCATTGTTCTTCTCTTGCTTATCCATTTTATCATTCCAACAACCCTGTGAAAGAGGTCAGGTTGAAAGTACAGTGATCCAGAATCACAATCTTCAGATTCAGTATGAATATATAATTCTTTTCTCTAGACTTGAATATGATACTCATCAAGCCATATTGGCTGTTCTTTAAATTAATAGTATAAATTTATATCTAGGTTCATGTTTATTTCTTTTGCTAATAGTCTAACTTTGTTTTTATGATAAACCGAAACTATTTAGAAATAGTTATATAAACATTCACATACACTTTGTAATATTGCTTTTAAATTGCTTCTAGGAGCTGTCCAAGATCACTATGCCAGTAATTTTCAATGAGCCCCTGAGTTTCCTACAGCGACTGACAGAATACATGGAGCATACATACTTAATTCATAAAGCCAGCTTGCTTTCTGACCCAGTTGAAAGAATGAAGGTACTTCTATCTCAAGAGTTGGAAAATAATGGGGTTGTTTATTTCTAGAAAACCTTTCGAATTTAAGTGAAGACTATTTGAAGAAATAAAATATAATAGGATCTTTATTTACAGTGATATTATAAAAGTGAATATCTGACCTGCAAGTTAGCTTTAAAGCAGGTTTGTTTAACTCCTTAAAAAAGTAATGGTTATAATTTAATCTCTCTTTTTAATGTTTTAAATGTTTCTCACTACCTTTTTCATATGAGAAGAGAACCAGAATCTGTCTGTCTGTATAGTCATTAGAAACTGAGCATGAGTCAAATCAGACTGATTTGACTATGAGAATTAATACTTCAAAAGCTGCAGATTAAATAAGATTTTTCTAGTGAAAAGTCAATAGAAATAACTTATAAAATTGCTTTTTTCAACAGTGTGTAGCTGCTTTTGCTGTCTCAGCTGTAGCCTCTCAGTGGGAACGTACAGGAAAGCCATTCAATCCATTACTTGGAGAGACATATGAACTTGTCAGGTAATAAATTCACGATCATACTGTTCCAGGTATTCTTTCTTGGGCATGAAGTGGAAAGACAAAATTAACCTGCTGTGGTTTATGTAGTGTTAAAGTATTGATTCCTACTTAATAGCTAGATTAGTCTTAGATTAGTCTTCATTTGAGAATTATCTTTCATGTCTTTTCTGTGTAGTTCATTATTATTGGTCTATTAAGAAAACATAGCTTGCCCTTAATCATTCCAGTAATAAAATTTTGATTTTTGTGTGATAAAAGTTGATGTAGAAATGTTTGTGTTTTACCCCATTTTGTAGATAAACATTGCTAATTATCACTTTATCTTCCTACATAGAGAAGATCTTGGATTCAGACTCATCTCAGAACAAGTTAGTCATCACCCACCAATCAGTGCTTTTTATGCTGAAGGACTGAATAATGACTTCATATTTCATGGTTCCATTTATCCTAAACTCAAGTTTTGGGGAAAGAGTGTTGAAGCAGAACCGAAGGGAATAATAACTTTAAAGCTTCTTGAGTAAGTTGGTCAGTATTAATCTTGGGCTAGATTAGAAATTGCAGACATAGAATGAACGGAATTTAATCCATTGTGTGAACACAAATAATACTAAAGTATATGTGACTGTTTTATTAAAATCACTTTTTATGTGACTTATAATAAATTGACCTTAGTCATCTATATTTGACAAGCAAGAAACTACATAGAGTGATGTTCTTAGCTTGAAAATAACTGAACTATTCTGAAATTTCCATGTTTTTGGGAATTCATATTATATTAAGAAAACAACCTCCTTCTATCAGTAGATCTTTTTTTCCTGGATTATCTCTGCTATGAGAAATATAAAGCAAACATTTATGTATGATTGATAGTATCATATTTGCTATTATATTGCTAATGGGAAAGAATAAATTAATACCTTGATTTGTGCACTTTTAAAGATTATATAGTCATTTTAAAAGCCTTGTATGAATCTTAATTGGTTTTATTATTTTCCTTTTCAGACACAATGAGGCCTATACATGGACGAATCCTACATGCTGTGTACACAATATTATTGTGGGCAAACTTTGGATTGAGCAATATGGAAATATGGAAATAACCAATCACAAGTAAGTTGGAAATTTACTATTTGGTTTGAAAATTAAATTTGCTTCACATTAAACATTAATAGAACTATTTCAAGGCAACAATAGACAACAAGTAAAGTTATCAGTGTAGGGAAATAGTAACCACTAGTTATGTCACGCCCCTTCAGAGTCTGAATCTGTGGGGGAAGATGAGTTGGAACAAGATGCAACAGAGAACAAAAGGGCAGCTCCATTGGCCTTGGAAGAAATTGGGGAAGGGCAGAGTCAGTCTGGGCAACGCTTTTCTGAAGTAGTAAGACCTGCAGACGAGCAGGAGAGACAGATTTCAGGAAAAAAAGCAAGTCTACCCCCTCCTGATCTAAGAAGACAGAGGGGAGAGAAAGCATGACAAACACAGATTGAGCTGGCTATGAGGGAGGAGAGTGAGCCAGCCCCCTTCACAAGGAACACATGGGGAATGAGATGTAAGGAGGTGCTAGTGGGAGGGGCATTTGTTGTGGACAAGTGTTGAATTTGTGGAGCCTTGTGTGCAATTGCCAAAGCCTAGAGTTTGTTGTATTCTGTATTGTTGGGCTTGCCTGGTTTGCCTGCTTCACTGAAACTCTGGCCCTGGTTACTGTTGGGCTAACCTGGCTTATTGGACTACTGACCCTGGTTGCTGTGTGACTAATCTTGCTACTGGACTACTCACAACCAGAGGCTTCTGAAGGTGCATGTGAGAGCTTTGCTCCAGGACTGGTAGTGATGTTGGGAACATTTGGGGGGCACAGTTGGAGCAATAAAAGGAAGTTGGGCCTGTTCTGTGGCTGTGTTGCTTTTGTGCCACAACCCAGGTCATCACAAGTAGATTAGAAAACCAATATCCATGCTGAACATCAGAGTAGGGGTCTTTTTCCTTTATTTTTTAAAAGTTCCATTAGTAGTACACTTCAAGGGTAATGTAGTATATTTAAGAGGTTTCATATTTCTTTCATAGAACTGGTGAAAAATGCATGCTAAACTTCAAGCCCTGTGGCCTTTTCGGAAAAGAACTACACAAAGTTGAAGGCCATATTCAAGATAAAAGGTAAATAAAATCATGTATTACTAAAATATATGGGTAGAAATAAATATTTCAGGGGTGTAAATTGTTTGATGTGCTTCAAATACAGTATTGAGAACATTCCGTAGCTTCTGCTTTGTGTAACTGGTAAAATATAGGAACCTCGCTAATCCAAAACACTCTAATATTTCTAAAATCAGTCGTTTTGGGGATTTTAACAGCAAAAAGAAACTTTGTGGACTCTACGGAAAATGGACTGAATGTTTGTACAGTGTCGATCTTACTACATTTGAAGCTTACAAAAAGAATGACAAGAAAAACACAGAAGAGAAGAAAAACAATAAACAGGTATTATTAATACTAAAAACAGAGTAGGAACAGTAATTTCTCTTTAAATATTGAAAAAATAAGTACCGTATTTTTTGGTGTATAAGACGCACCTAGATTTTGGAAGAAAGGTTGTATTTGGAAAGGATGGGTGGTTTGCCTATTAAACCTTGGCAAAATTAGCTAATGTTATAAAACAGAATGCATTCAAAACTGATGTGTGTAATTATCAAAGAGAAGCTTGTTCCCCATGTCCATTTTCTTATTCAAACTATTATGCTGTCTACAGCTTATATATCATATTCCTACCACAAATCTTTGAAATTTGGTAAATATACAGCTAATTAACCAAACATTACAATTACAGTCATTATGTGAAAAAATGTGACATCATCTCTTCACGGTAGTGCTTGCAGACTTAGATAGGGGCTACAAGTTTATCAAAATGTAAAAAAAGCTTTATTTAAAAAATAGAAAAAAATAGAAATTTATTGTTGTCTTCAAATGGCCTTTCTGCGGATTCCAGGGGAATCAGAACACATACAGAAATACTATGCTTTTCTTCTTACCTACTTTGACAAATATGGTTAAATAAAAACTAGCTACTGTTTTGGAGCAAAATACACACAATAAGAGCATTGATTTGGTCCTGAAGCCCCATGTAGTCAGAAAAAGTATGGAATATCACAGCTCAATTTATGAGAGAGATTTAAAGTTAAGGTTCTTTTAGAAACTTTTGAAGTTTTCTAGTTTCATCATTTTTTCATTACCACTACAGAGGCTTAAATGTAGTATGATTATATAAATTACTGAGGGAATTTAAGTTTGCATATTCCATGTAAATGAAGTATAATAAATTTATAGCTTTTTCATTTTTTCATTTCATGGAGACTGTAAAAATTATATACTCAAAATATTTAGGTATATACAGGCATTTTATGTATTTGGTTCATGGCTTATATTATAAACCATGTTTGAAATTCTTAGTTGCAATAATTTGCCATGGGAATTGGCTGTTTGAGAAAGGGAAGTATTAAGGATTGTCTAATGATATATATGACTTTTTATGAATGAATGATTGCAAAAAGATATCCAATTCTTCTATAAGCTATATGATACCAACATTTCCACCACATTACATAAAGATCCATAAACAAAAGAGTAACCAATGTACTTAGAATTTGAGGCCTTGATGTTTGTTTAATAACATTTTAATAGATCTGAGTACTATTCTAAATTATTTATAAATATGGCTCTGCTATCTGAAAAAGTAAAAAGCCAATAACATTTTGCCCTAAAGGCTTGTTTGTCATTGCAAATATGGTATCGTGTTCTAGATGTTCTTTTAGCAGTTATTTATATATTTGTATAGAGGTGTGGTGGCCTAGTGCTTAAGATGCTGGGCTTGTTGACCAGAAGGTTGCCAGTTAGAGACCTAAGCACCATGTGTCAGGGTGAAGCTCCCATTCTTGCCACAGCTTCTGCCAATCTAGTCATTCAAAAGCATGCAAATGCAAAGTAGATAAAAACATACCACATCCGTGGGAGGGTAACTCTATAGTCATGCCAGTCACATGAGCAAAGAAGCATCATTGGACAACATTAGTTTCCTCAGCTAGGAAACCGAGATGAGCACCAATCCTTAGAATCAGACTCAGCTGGACACGGGAGACCTTTACCTTTTTATATAATTATATATAGAGCTGCATTATATTTACAGAGCTGCACTAAAATGTTGTTTCTGTAATGTGCTGGTATTCACACTATATTGTAGACAGGCAATTCTGATGAGCCAGATGAGATGCCCTTGCCAGAATGTGAAAGTATGTGTGTGATCCCTGGAAGTGCGTTGTTGTGGAAAATAGCTCCAAGGCCTTCAAACTCGACACAGGTGAGAAGAACCTTGAATTCAATGGTATAATTCAGTGTTTTTCAAACTTGGCCAATTTATATGTAGACTTCATCTTCTAGTCAGCAAGCTGGCTAGGGAATTTTGGAAGATAAAGTTGAAAGATCTTAAGTTGTCACAGTTGAGAAACATTTATTTACATTTTTGTCAGTCTTGCTGTTGGAAATTACACAGTGAAGAAAGTGAAAACAAAGTGAACCCTTTACCTAAACAATTAGTTTATTTAATGGAAGCAGTGACTAGTAGAGTTGCGTTAGTACCTTACTTTACTTGCCTAAAGGTTATCATTTGAATTATTTTTCTTTCCTCTTAGTACTAATTAGGATTTTACTTTTTTAACATTGAGCATTGAAACAGTTTATACAGAAAAGCCCTGTTCTTCTTCATTTGTGAGAAGAAGACCTTAATTGTTGGAGCTCCCAAAATTATGTTGCCAAATTCCAAAGTTTCCTGGAAGATAAATAAAATTTGGGGCTAGAGGGGAAGATATTTTGCTTGCGTTCTAATGCATACAAAAAACACTTTCTCCAAACTGAAAACAATTAAAATCCATCCACTTTTTCTTTAAAGGGGGCACCCCCATTCCAATAAACACCTGCTGCCAGCTTCTAAACAACTCATGGTAGTGGGACATGGCTCTAGCTCACTTTAATGTAATGAATACAGAAAAATGTCCTGAACTGATTCCCCAACAATCTGATTAGATGCTTTTTTTAGAGGCTGTATTAACAATTAATATTTCTTTATAAATGGAACATTCTAAAGCCATTTATTTTAATTTTAGATGTACAACTTTACTACCTTTGCTATGATGTTGAATGAATTGGATCAGGAAATGGAAAGTGTTATTCCTAAAACTGATTGCAGGCTAAGGCCAGATGTAAGAGCTATGGAAAATGGTGAAATAGGTAACTCAATAGTCCGGGTTTAAAGTTTCTTAATATAAGAACGTTGAAATATTTCAGTCTGCTGTGGCAATCGTGTTTTACAGAACAACTTTTTGATACATACGTTAGTGAATAAAAAAGTAGTGCAATACGATTGTGCTTTGGAACACAAGGCTCTTCTTTTCAAATAATTGAAACAGCCACATCTTTTTGAATTCACACAGCTGTTCCTAGATGTTTCCCATACATGCATTTGTCAGAGAATGCAACTTTTGAAGTAGCTGCATAAACCTGGAAAAAGACACAACTGCTTTAATTGTTTTTATGAAAAATGCTTATACAAATTCCCTGCAAAGAATTTGCAGTAGCCCTATGGCTAGTTTTAATTAAGTAATGTCTAAAACCTTGTTTAAGAATATTTGCATTGGATTTCTCCAGGCTAGAATCAGTAAGGCAGCTTGTTTGTTTTTATTCTGTATAAATAATAAAATGTTGCCTGTCTTGGGGAAATTTAGCTCAGTATTTCTCTACAATTTTAAGATGAGTTCAACTTTTGAGTCAAGATGCCAAGTATGAGAAAGATTGCTCTAGCTTGCCTTTCTAATGAAAACAAAAACAATTTGTTTATTGGGGATTGATTGATTTTTTTTTGGAACAATAATGCTCTTAAAATTATTCCTTTTATATAAACCAATTGTACAAAATATTGTAAATGCATAAAGGAAAAAAGCTGTTATTTAATCTTGAAAAGAGGAGTAGTACATACCATATATTGCAAATTAGCCAACATTTATTTGGAGCAAGGAAGACAAAAGGATTAATTTATTGTTGAACAATCTGCTACTCAAAAAAGTTTGTGAAAATACTCAGAAATCTGATTATATAAATTGTACTAATCAAAAATTATTCATGAATGATCATTATTACTGAATTTATACATTGCTACCATTCAAGAATTATTCTAATAGGTCATAAATTGATACATTCTGTCTCCCCTCACTTTTTAAAAAACTTTTGTTAGACGTAGCCAGTGAAGAAAAGAAAAGGCTTGAAGAAAAACAAAGAGCTGCTCGTAAAAACAGGTCCAAATCAGAGGAAGATTGGAAGACAAGGTTAGTAAACAAAAGAATTGTGTTCATGATAAGATAATGGACAAAATTGCTTTGAACTTAGCCTCTTGCCTAAATTTGCTTAATATTACCATTGTTTAATATTACCATTGAGAGATTCATTGCTTGTGAAGTGCTGTGCTCTTGGAATTATCATTCTAAAAAATGGCAATACTCTTAAACATTGTACAACAATAGCTGGTCAATATTATGTTCCTTTGATTCAGAGCTTCTTGTAACTCTTGCTTCATGTAAAGTTTTCAAAAGGTTTGGATTTAGCATTACCATTTGATTTTTCAGGAAAAGAATTAGCTTTTTGGTTAGCAATACACAATCACTTATTAGTGAAATTACTCAAGAACTTATGAAAATATTGTAAAACCTAAATTTATTGGAACTCAGGTTAATGGATTTTAGATTCAGTGGAGAAAAGTTTGAATTTCATTGCCATTTATCAGAAAATCACTCTTATTTAATTGTGAAGTCCATTAAATAAGATTGAGTTGGGACAGCTGGTGTGATTATGTAATTGTACACAATCATACAAATTAAAATTTGGATTTTAATTTACAATTGATTTGTGGTTATGGGGGTAACAAGGCTTTCTGCCTACATAATGTACTGCTTAAAATAACAGATTTGGCTACCACTTTAAGAGCTTTCTGTTGGGAAATTCACCTTATTCTGCATTCAGTCTATGATGTATTTGGAAGGGGTGCTTCTGAATCTCTGTATCAATCCAGTAATGCTTTTTAATATTTAAACATTATATTTAAGCATCTGAAGTACAGATAATCTGAATTAAGCAACCACAGTTGGTATCAACAATGCTATTGTTAAGTGAAACTATCACTAAGTGGGATATTAAGCGACCAGACTATGTTTTCCTTTCCTCAGAATATTCACTGGTTTGAAACTTAAAAGATTAGTTAGTTTCACACCTTTGGCTTTTGTATGCCTCCTAACCACTCCTGCACTGGGATAATTAACAAGAATTAGCCAGAACAGAATTAATGTTTGCATTAGCATTCATCGGAAAGGAAGTATTAGAAGCAGACAAACAATACACATTGAAAGGAATGTGGTAGTCAGTAGCACCAGCACACTACGCAAACAGCCAAGTGCATTCCCCATTGTGTGCCTTCTTACTCTCTTGTAATACCTTCTTCTCCAGTCCCTCCACTCCTCTTTGCAAGGAGGTAGAAAACCAGGGTCAATCATCAGACTCAGTCACTTGACTGAGGATGCAGCAAGGGACATAAATGTGACCATTGATCATAAAATTATTTTTTCATCAGTTGTAACTTCAAGCAGATGCAGAATGAGGCAGTCTTTAAGCAAGGACTATTTTACATTTTTTCACTAGAAAGGTACAATATGAACAGTTTAAGATTTCTTTTAAAAATTCATAGTTATGCAATTACTATCATTTGCTCATGCCTTTGCTCTAATATTGTTGTTATGGATAAAGTAGATTTTAAAATATTTCAATCAGGTTGCATTTTTATTCAAATCTGTTTTAGGGTTGTTACTAGATTGATAGCTCTTAGTGTTTCCTCTGTGCAATAGGCAATAGAATGTGTTGCAAAACAGTATCTGAATCATCGCCAGAAATCTAGAAGGATCACATAACATTTTGTTAGAAGAAATGTCCATGTGGTTCAGTTCCAAGTGGGGAAAAAGACACTGGAAACATGGAGGCTGCTTGGAAGGATAGTTTTATTGGTGGAGCAGGATCAGGACCTCATGGCTTGAAGTCCTGGACAAAAAAGGCTGAGATGCTGACAGTCCCTGGGTTTTATACCCTCTGTAGTTTGAATTTGGGCTTGTGTTCTGATTGGTTGTCAAATTCCCATGGTGCCATGCAAGGTTAACTTTATAGGTTGTCTTTTGAGCCCCAAGCTTGGTTGAATCTTTTGAGGTCCTTTTTCTGATGCAAATAAAGCTAGCTCAGTCTATTGCAGGGGTCGGCAACCCGCGGCCCTGAAGCCACATGCGGCTCTTTTGAAGCTTTGCCGCGGCTCCGAAAGCCGGCGGGATTTTCAAACCTCCGCCGGCAGCCGGCGGAGGTTTGAAACCCCCCCCATTCGAGTGGGATACGGAGGCAGGACGTTGTTGCCTGCCCACGAGGAGGAGAAGGAGGCGGCGGGC
>JAEANM010019356.1:0-12387 GCA_017656035.1 Myanophis thanlyinensis | reverse complement strand
CCCCTCACGGTCATCCAAACGGACCCGGTTTCTTGAGTTTTCTTTCACCGATTTGGACCGGGTTTTTGGCTATAACACTTACATTGGGTGAATCTAAGGTGAATGCACACCATTTTTTCAAACTAAAGGAGCTAAATTTAGTATCTCACAGAGATAGCACAATGCAGGAAATGAAACAGAGCAAGTATAAAGGAGTATAATCAATCAGAATAGAGCTGGAAGGTGCTTTGGAGGTCTTCTAGTCCAGCCCCGTTCAAGCAGGAGACCTATACCATTTTAGACAAGTGATTGTCCAGTGTCTTCTTAAAAACACTGACAAAGCACCCACAACTTATGAAGGCAAGCTTATACCCCTGAAGATACTGTAAATCTGCACATGTTTTCTTTAAAGCATGTTTATTAATTCATTTCCATATAAGAAGTGTTGTTGAAAGATTTCTGAACCTTTCTTAACTCCAGTCTTTTGTTTCTACTTCGGTCAATTATGGAACAAGTTTGCCCCAATCTTGATACTCTCCAGATATATTAAATTGCAGGTACTAACATATCTGATCAACATACCCAATAATCCTGGGGGAAATGGAAACATCCTGTTGCAGAGGGGAAAATTGTACAAGGCAGAAAACAGTTTACAGGAAGCAACTGCAGAAAATGATTTTGAATAAGTTATAAATATCAAGTATTCTCATTCATGAAAAAGGAAATCTTGAACTGATCAGAAAGTTTCCCATAAAGTTAATAGGAATCAGAGGAACATAGGGAAGGTGAATGAAGATTTGTGGATGCCAACATTTGTGAAAGAAAATGCAAAAGGCATAAACATTACTCTCAATAAAGGAAAATGCAGTCAGTAATTAAAAAATAGAATATTGATAAGGTTTGCATAGATTTAATGTACAGCCCAGTCAAAAATCCAAAATGGTAGAACTATCTCAGGAATATACTGATGCTTGTTCTGAGAATTCATTGAAAAAGTAAACATGGTATAAGGAAATAAGAAAATGAGAAGTATAATTGCTACATTTTGGAGGAAAGGGGCATTACAGGAATTTTTAGGCCAATTCCTTTAACTTCATGCTAATTTGTACTTCATGCATTTAGGAGTAGTCTGTCATTAATCATTGCTAATAGCAAAAAATAGATTTGCTTATATGCTGAAGTGTTATGTTTTTCAGGTTGCACTAAAAGTGTGAACTTTCCACCAGTTTGGAAAATCTGGTCAGTTTGGAAAGCAGTCTTGATGCTTAAAAAAACAGGCTGAAATCATTAAAATGAAATGTAACCATATATATAAAAGTGCTTATGTATAATGGAGCATAAGTGATGATTTCACAATGTTGTTAGAACCAGTGTGCTTTTTCAACGCAACAGCAGTAATATGGGATGAGTGGTAAGAACATTTGATAACAACTTCCAAGCCATATCCTGGGAAGCAGAAAATGAAGATGCTTTTATGGTGGTTTTGATATTGTAAATTTACCTTCAGGTTGGAAGACTAGATTGAATATACCATAACCCAGTAATTCTTAATATATTTCCCCAATCTGTTGCTGAAATTCTTCTTATCTTTCAAATTCTTCTTGTCTCCCACTGTTCTTCCATCTTCCGTGTTAAGCTATTTTACTTTCTAATAAAATGTACTTGAATTCTTTTAAGTACACTTGGGATTTTTACTTTGTGGGGCTTTGGGGGCAGGATGCCTTGGACCTAAAAAGAATAATCCCACTCTCATTCAAAAAAGAGCAGAAAAACAGTTTTGGGGATATACAATATGTAGCATTTTGTTTATGCTTTTTAGAAACCATGTTCTCCATGGAGATCATCAAACCAAGTATTCTAAATTTAATGGAACTTGTTATCTCCCAGATAGGCTACAAATGAGGCTGGTTTTGTTAAGATGACCCATACGACATATTTCAGATGATTATGTTTCCACAGGGCCATCTTTCTACCTGTGCAGCCACTTTCTGACACAAAGTTCTGTTGCCCTGGAGCTGGGTCTCCATGGTTACATTTGCTTTTCAGACACTCAATGGAAAATTCTGGTGTGGAGACACTCATGCTGAAATACTGATTCCATCTAAGTGTCTGCAACACAGAGTGAATTTTAATGCTATTTTACTTGCCTATTGGCTAAAAATGCACGTCAGTTCTCTTACTAAACTTTAATAAGGATCTTAAAATAATTCCTCTTGTCACATATAGCTTCACATTTCTATGAATGACTACAATTAAACCCAACTGAATATTTTAAGAAATATCTAGATAAAACAATCATTCATCTGATTAGTAACTTGCAATGATTCCTAAAGAAATTTAAAAAAAAAACCCACCAGAAACAGGAAGTGCTTTGTAGTAATTCAGAAAGAGAGAAAATTAGTGAGTCACAGCAAATAATATTGTGATACATGGAACAGAAACAACTGGGACCTACCAATGAATAATTATCAAAAGTTGTGGTTCTGTCTGCCAGTTTGGACTGGTTTCAAAAAAGAATTGGACTAATTTGTGGAAGTCATGGGGAATCAATAACTATTCACCTTGATTGCTCTGGGGTTGCTCTGTAAGGTAATCTGCTGAGACTAGTTGTGCTTCCTTGTGTATTTTGGTTCCTCACTGTAGAAACAGATTGGAGGAGTAGATGGGATAGAGATCCAGTCCAGAAGGGCATCAGTTATGCGCTTATGTTCTTAATGAATCAGAAAATTCTTTTACTCATAATGTATTCTGCTCCAGTATATCTTGTTAACCTAGTTTTCATTCCCATTCACCATCCCATGATTGTGTTCTGTGGCCATGCAATATTTTTACTTTTCCTTGGAATTTGGAGGGGGCGAGGAGAGGAGGTAGATATAAAAAGATTTGAACCCTGGGGTTCCCTCAAATATGCTGATGCCTTTCACTTGCAAAAATTGTATTATTTTAGTTGAATAAAGTGTCAGCATACGCACTAAGACATTGGGAATCGAAGGAATTAATCAGGGAAGGAGGGTGGGAGTAAAGGAGAGAGAGAAAGAGACAGAGAGAGAATGAAAGTTGGGAATTATTTCCAAACATTTCTGTAGGTGCCTTATTGTTTTTTCAAGCCCATTGGTTTTTTCGGCTTGTAAAACAGAAGCATTCATGGCATAACTGGCAACTGAACAAAATGGGTTTATGTGCTGTTTACTTTGTTTTATTTCTAGGACTTTGTCATAACAGATTCTATTGGAAGCAATGTGACTTAGGCCCAGCTAACTGTAACTGGAGGGCAGCCAATCATCATTTTGACCAATCTCACATAGTTATGTGTAGCGATCATTCCAATTATTAGCTGGTTTCTGTTTTCATGTGGTTTCCCTCTGGTTTCCACTTTTATGTATCCACAAGCACGCAGAAAATGTAGAAAATGATATATAGGTATCTTAAAGGAGGTAAGCAGTGATTGTTGGAAAAGTAAGTTAAACTGTTAAACCTGATGGCTTGCAGAAATTCATCTGATTTTTACATTCATAGGATTACATTTCTATTGAGCAGGTATAAATTCAAATGTTCATCATGACTTCCTCAATGATTTTTATTAGAATTTTTGGTTGGCAGTTGGGAGATATGGTGGGCTGATGGTTTCCAAAGGAATTGAAAGACATCACAGCTGAGAACAGTAGCTGGAAGGAGAATTCTGACAGCAATAATCTCTCTGGATCAAAGATAAATTGTGAGATAATCCATGTGCACTCTGGATATCAATTTCCCTGAAAATTCCCTGAATGTTTTTGTAGTTGAATCAAGAATTGAGTTGCTAGCAGCCCAGAATTCCATCTAAACTTACAACTGTGGCATAGACCTCATGGACATTAAGTTCTGCCTTCCTCATTTCTTTTTTAATGTATATATTTTTATTTTACATTTTATAAATCAATTACATCATCCATCTTCATGCACCACTTAAGTACATATTTCCTCCCATACAATCTATATTTGCCTTAATATATCCAAACCATGAATTCATATCTTTATACATCCTATCATACAATAAAATATAACATTTTGCAATAGTCTGTATGTCTTATCTTCTCTCTAACTCTATATTGCTTTTACCCATCATATCAGACTTTCCTAACTATTTCTTATTTCTATTTCTATTATTTCTATTATTATTCTCTCATTTCCATTTAACCATTGGTAAAAGGCTTCCCATCTCTTATTAAATTCATTTATATCTTTTTCTTTTATTTCCATAGTCAATCTATTCATTTCTGCACATTCCAGTACTTTTTTTAATCACTTTCCCCTCCATTGGTATTTCTTCCAGCTTCCAATTCTGTGCAAATACTATTCTCGCCACTGTTAATACATGTATTATCAAATAAGCATTTTTTTCACTATAACACTCTGGTGTCATGCCCAATAAAAAAAATTCTTATTTCAGTTCTATGTGTTGTTTAATCATTTTTTTCTAATCATGTATGCATCTTTCTCCAAAATTTTCTTGCCATTGGGCATTGGTCCACCACATATGATAATATAATCCCAACGTTTGGTGACATTTCCAGCATTTAGCTGATTTATTCTTAGAAAACTTTGCCAGCCTCGCCAGGGGTAGATGCCATCTATAGAACATTTTATATAGGTTCTCTTTATAGGCTATTGACATCATTGCTTTGTAGTTTCTCTCCCATAGTTTTTGCCATTGATCTAGGTCTATTGTATAACCAAAGTTTCTTGCCCAGGCAATCATTGTTTCTTTAACTTGTTCTTCCTCCAATTTCATACTCAGTAAATAATTGTAAATCTTCTTTCTTAACTTTTCATCTGTTCCTCTTACTATCTGATCTAATTGTTAAATCTTTATAAAACCCATATAGTTTCACATCTTTCATATATCTGTAATGTATTTGCATCTGTGTATACCAAGACAAATCAATCCCTTGTACATTTAATTCTTGTTTTGTTTTGAGCTCCCCACTTACATTTAAGATATCTCTATATCTAATATTATTTCTCCAATCTACCAACTTTGGGTGTAGGGTGTGTAAATGCTTCTGTTGTGAATGGCCACACAGCAATTTTCAAATAATGCTGTTATCTTATTTTCTCCCACATTAGCCATAACACATTTCTAACATAATGTCTCTGAAAGTATCGATGAATCCTATTTTTTCCATACCATAAAAATGCATGTCATCCCAGCTGTAAATCATGACCCTATAATATTAATAACCTCTTATTTCTCAATTCTATCCATTCTTTAACCCATGAAAGTATTACTGACTGGTAGTAGAGTTCCAGATCTGGTAGTCCAAAGCCCCCTCTATTTTTTGCATCTTTTGTAGCAATTTTAGTTTTATTCTTATTCTCTTCCCTTGCCATATATATATAACTCACCAACATCTTATTTAAACAATCAAAGAACCTTTTCTCTAGTTTTATTGGTATAGTTTGAAATAAATACAATAACCTTGGTAAAATGTTCATTTTTATAATAATTATTCTACCCATCAAAGATAGTGCAAGTGTTTCCATATCTACTTTAAGTGCTTGTAATAATTTATCATAATTATCTCCCTTAATTGTTCCACATTGTGCTGTTAAAAGAATTCCTAAATATTTTACCATTTTTACTATTTGAATACCCATTTCCTCCACCAGTTTATTTTTCTGTGTGGTGGTTAAATTCTTAACCAACATTTTGGTCTTTTCACTATTCATTTTCAAATCTGCCACTTCTCCATATTTTTCTATTTTCTCTAACAATTTAGGTCCTGCTTTTTAAGGGTTTTCTAAGATAAAAACCAAGTCATCTGCAAAGGCTTGCAACTTATACTTTTCCCTTTTGATCTCCATTCCTTCAATTGTATCCTCCTGCCTGACATTTCTATTCAATACTTCCAATGTTAAAATGAACAGGAGAGGAGACAATGGACAACTCTGTCTTGTCCCCTTCTGTATGTCAAATTTTCCTGTCATATCTCCAGTCACCATGACTTGTGCTGTTTGTTTATAATAAATTGCCTTAATCATATCAATAAATTTTTCCCCAAAATCCATTTCTTCCGATTGTAAGAACATAAATTGACAGTTCACATTATCAAAGGCTTTCTGTGCATCCAGGAAAAGCAATGCCATTTGTTTTCCAGGATGAGCTTCATAATATCCCAAAACATTTAAAATCATTCTCATATTGTTCTTAATCTGTCTCTTAGGAAGAAATCCATTTTGATCCGGGTGTATAAATTCATTTAAAAATCTTTTCAGTCTTTCTGCAATTATTGATATATATATTTTATAGTCCACATTCAGCAAGGATATAGGTCTATAGTTTCTTATTTGTCAAATCACTTTGGAAAATTATTTATATATGGATGTATGTATTTGTTTGTTTGTTTCTATACAACTCATCTTCCCTACAAAGTGATTCTGGGTGGCTGACAACTTGTAGAAACAAGTGAAAAATAGTCAAAAGATTAAAATAAACCAACATTAGAATATCATTAAAAACTACTAAAACTAATCTGTAACATCGAAAGATTTCTTCTGTGACAAAGATAAGTTTTGCTTGTGTGGTGCATCAAACCTTTTGGAATTATAAAAAAAGAAAGAGACTTTAAGGATTGAAAGATCTAAGAATTTTCAACAAAAAGCTTAACAAAAAGAAGATTTAAGAAAGCATTAAAGTAGATAAAGGGTCACTCTGGATGAAAAACATAGTGTGTGTTGTGGCTTCATTAGACTGAAACTCTTAAAGCCACAGAAGATTAAAGAAAGAGGTTTGCTTTTTTCTTTGGCTTGTTTAAGATACTTTCACTTTTGGATTACAATATATAATGGCGTCTCTGAGAAAAATAGCAAGAGAAAGCAGAAAAGGATCGCTCGAGCAATTGGCAGAAAAAGTTACCGTACATTAGTTTTGCTTTAGCAATTATTTGAACAAATGGGCAATAAATGGGAAGCTTTCGAAAAAGAATAGATGAAAGCTTTATAAAGTTGAAGAGGAGACATTTAAAAGATGGAATGTTCTATAAAGGAAATATTAGCAGATGAAAAAAATGATGAAGTGGAAACTTCATACAGTAGCTTATGGATAGAGAAATGGAAACAATTAGATAATCTGGTTTCATTGAAACTGAAAAAGAAAGAATTTTGTTTGAGATTCTAAGTTGTTTCAGAGGTTTTAAATGAAGATACTAGAGAACAGTTTATTAAAATATTGGCCAATTTTCTGGACTGGGAAAAAGAAGATACAGAGATAAAAGAAGTATATAAAGTCTATACAATAAATTCTAGATTTGCCAGAAAAAGAATATGTCCCAAGGGATAATTTGGTTAGAAAGAAGACAAAGTATCAGGTCCTGCAGCAGCATTTTAATAAAATATTAAAAATGGATAATACAGATGAAATTGTTTTGAAAGAGATTCATATTAGTATTTTATGTAAGAAAGAAGAATGTTCTTTCTTGGCGGATAAATAAAAATAAAAAAAGATTCCATTTTGATTTAAAATGGGAATTGGAAGGTGTGATTTTTAATTTTATTTTTACTTTTACATAGCATAGATTCAGACTGAATTCTGTTCAGAAGGTGAGGGAATTTCTAGAAAGATTTAAAGGAAAATTGGAGAAGGTGCAAATGGAGCTCTCAGAGGATACTACAGAAACATAACAGATGTAATAGGAAAAAGCTGATACAGTACAGTACTGAATTAAATGCTACAGGTATTGACATCTAAATTTTTGGCCTGAGTATGAATTACAAATGTTTAATATGGAATATAAATGGAGCAAATGTTCCTCAAAGGAGAAAATAAATTTCTTTATTTGAAAAAATTAGAACAAGGTATTATTTGCCTACAAGAGACTCATATCAGAACAAAAGATATAAAATATTTGACTTGCAAAGCTTTAGGTGAAGAATTTATTTCAATAGGTACTAAAAAGAGAAATTGAGTTGTTTTGTATGTTAATCCTCAACTTTGATTGATGAACATCTACACCAGCATTTGTTGGGGTAGAAATTAATCCTCATGGAGTTAACACTATGGTGTTGGGAATCCAGGTCCCAAATGAGGATAAAGTGATGTTTCACAAACAACTAAAGGAGAGATCAATAGACTTTTCTTATGAAAATTGGATATATCTAAATTTATATGGCAGAGGAAAAAACCCAAGTTAAATATAAGATATTACAAGTAAAGGAAAGAGGAGTATTGGGGTCTATCTGATTCGAAACAATGCTCTGCTCTCTGTTGCTTAGCTGGGATGAAAAAGTGGATGTTGCTGAGAAACAGAAGGCTATTGGATAAGATTTCAGATTTGAGTGGCAGGGATATTTATAGAACAGTGAAGCTGAGGTTAAACTTTAAAAATCATTATGTGATGTGCTATTTTGAGAATATGGAATAAATACAAATCTAGATTGTGTCCAAAAGGCTTTGTGGCTCTGGTTCTATATATTCTAGTCTTAAGAAATTATTTTTAATAAGATGATATACTGTTAGTACATGACAGCAGATAAACTATATAGAATGCCTACAAGTAATTTGAATTGATTCTGGAAGGATTCCATTCCAATGAAATCCTTCCATTCCCCACCATCCAGTCACAGCTGAAGAAGCTCCTTGGAGAAGTGAAATGTCTTCAAAGAAAAACAAAACAAAAAGTCCAGTTGCCTCTTGAAAAAGCACTTTTGGGAGGAAAAAAAAGAGTGCTTTTTGTACACGTAGAGTCAGAGATAATTATGTAATCATATTTGTATTTGCTGCAAAAGAAATTGGAAATTTTATTTTTGCACCTTTGTCCTTTCATTGTGTTCGGGTTTTTTAAATTTCTTTTGAAAACTTTTAATAGATTTATACCAAAGATATTTTCATAGACTTTCTGGGAATTCGTTTACAGAAAAGATAGCTTTTAATGTGATCTAGGAAATAAGGCAAATAGCTGGAGCAAATTATTGATTTGGAACACATTCACTTAGAACTTCTGCAGAATATTTTCTGTTAGAAATAGCTTTGCTACATTGTTAGGGAAAAAGGACAAGAAATTGTGAAGTGTGTAAATGTAAGAGATTATTAGTTAGTGTAAGTTATTATTTTATTTATTTATTTATTTATTTATCAAAATTTTTATACCGCCCCCTCTCCCGAAGGACTCGGGGTGGTGCACAGCCAAGTAAAAACATACATATAAACAATTTAAAACCCAGTTAAAATTAATTAAATTAAGGCCGATTAAACTAATTATAAAATTTAGAATTTAAAAACAGTTTAAAAATTACATATTTAAGTGATTAAAAAACCAATTTAAATCCCTAACTAACAGTACTAGGCCAGACCAGCTTGTTGGAACAGAAAGGTTTTCAGTGTGCGCCGGAAGGTCCGTAGGTCCGTAATGGTCTGGATCTCCGGGGGTAGTTCGTTCCAGAGGGAGGGTGCCCCCACAGAGAAGACTCGAACCCTTGAGGCTGCCAGGTGACTTCGTCCTGACAGTGGAACCCCAAAGAGGCCAGCCCTGTGGGAACGCACAGATCGGCGGGAGGCTGACAGTGGCAACAGGTGGTCCCGTAAGTACCCGGGTCCCAAGCCATGGAGCGCTTTAAAGATGAGTACCAACACCTTGAATCGCACCCAGAAGGCCACAGGGAGCCAATGCAGCTCGCGGAGGAGAGGTGCAATGTGGGAGCTCCGAGGAGCCCCCAGGATCACTCGCACGGCCACATTTTGCACCAAGTGCAGCCTCTGGATGCTCTTTTATATATATTTATGTTTTTTAGTTGGTTGTACACTGCCCCGAGTCCTTCGGGAGAGGGGGTGGTATAGAAATCTTGAAAAATAAATAAAGAAACTTAAAGAAACTTTAATGTAATTTTTCAGCTTGGGCGGGAAGGGTATTCCAACAACTCACAGTTTAGGTTGTACTTTTCTACTTCTACAATTCTCAATTATTATTTTACTATTTAATCAACTTTACATAGAATTTTAAAATGTATAACTTTGTATAGAGGAATTATATCACCAGATTATTTTTATTTTCCTGATAATAGCACAGTACCTCCATCTTGAAATTAGCCTTTCTGGCCATTTCTGGTTTATTCACTGCCAGTTCAGGGCCTATCAAATATGTTTATAATTTATTTAAAGCAGTTTTATTCCACTACCCTCCACAGAAGTAGTGTAATACATAGCAAATTAAAAAACAGCAGTAGAATAAGAATACTTAAAATATAAAAAATACTTGAAATATAAAAAATAGCAATTAATAGAATCAGGAAGAATATACTGAAAGCTTTCCCAAAACAATGTAAAGAGTGTTGGCATAGTCTAGGCGAGAGGTAATGAGGGCGGAAGTGACTGTGCGAAGAGCGCCCCGATCCAGAAAGGGCCGCAACTGGAGATCCTTCGGACCTGATAAAAAGCCCTCCTGGAGACGGTAAGTGTAAAGTATTATTAATAGGCAGGTATTGTTTTCTCCCCCCTCCCTGTATTAATAGTGAGAGGTTATCTCCATTTGCAACTCATATAAATTCCCATCTGAGTTCAACTTATCCCTTCTATTTGCTTTCTTTCTAGGTATTGCTAAAATTATGGATTCTGACATTCGTAATTTCTCATAAGCAGCATTAGGCTGACCATGTCAGAACACTTATATTTTTCATAATTCTCCTAGGTCTTTATACTATGTTTGTTTATATCCCACCATTTCACCCAATGTGGATAATCCATCTTGAATAATACAATATCAATACTGGAAAAATATCATGGAATTTTGTTTTTCTCCTTGATAACTAGCAAGAATATTGTATGACCAAGGATAGAAATATGTGGCACCATCTGCCATGGAGGAGTGGTTGCTGAAAATAATGGAACTTGCAGATTATATTGACTTTTTAATTAGAAAAAAATACTATATCTAGGCTTATTGCTAACTAGAAACTCTTTTGGATTTCTTGTATAAAACAGAAAAAAAATACTTACGATTTATAGTTTTGATGATTAGGCAGGATAAACAATAGAAAGAAGAGAATTATGTTATAACCATAGAGGAAGAGGTGAATTGATAGTTGTATTTACAACTGCTGTAAGATCGGAGTTACTGATTTATATTTTTGTCTTTCTTTTCTATTTTTTCTTTCCTTTCTTAGACATTTACCTCTTTGTTTTCTTTCTTTTTCTATCCTTTTTCCCACTTTGCATTAATTTGTATTGGTTTTTATCTTCCTTTTAATTTTTTTTAATAAAATTATATTTTAAAAAGACAGTAACACTAAAAAGAGCAAAATCATAGCAACTCAGTCAAACCATAATTAAATTACATGCATAAACACTGAGACGGTCCTATAAACCATTCAAAAGGCCCGGCTGTATGGATGCTCTGAATTAATTTGACCATGAAAAAACCTTGACTCTGAAACCTTCATTTTATTTTTGGGGATGATGGGGCAAGAGAATAGAGTTCAGAATCCACTGTATGAACTCCCCTTAGAAAAATCCTTCACTTGCCAGATGCTGAGTTTTGTTTTCATGCTTATAACGCGCTTAAAGTATAAAGTTCTTAGGTTTCTGTCCAGATGCACAACAAAGAAAGCCTTGCTGTTTTGCTCCTTTTTTTCTTCTTCTTTCTTTTGCACTTGAAAGACACTTGTACACTGAAGAACACCCTTCTTTGTGCTGGCAGAAACACATGCTTTTCCTTTGCAGAGGCTTTATGCCCTAACAGATGCCTGGCATATAAATGTTCAACAAATATGTTTTTTTCGTTCCCTCATCTCCATGTTAGGGAAAGCTCACTGAGATTCTGTCAGGGAAACGTTGACTGTACATAATGGCTGGCATTTTTATTTCTGTTCCTCATTACCGATTTGTTTCCACTCAGTTTTGCTCTTGTGTATTCACTGTTCTGTTTTGGAAGTGTATGAGCAACTGGGAATGTGTTTTGGGACCATATAGTATCTCCCCTTGCATTCTTCAGTCTTCAACAAATGAATCATATTAACTATCATGCCTCTTTCCATTCAGAACTACAAAACTAAAGAACAATGGCTATTATAATTAGGATTTAAAATTGCAAATCAGAGAAACTCGATGGCATAGTTAAACCTAATAGTCTGGTGATATGACTACCACATATTTATTTTGGATTCTTGTAGCAGCAGGGGGAAGCTGTGTCCCTAGATCTCTGGGTTTACCGTAACCTACCTCTGCCTTCTGCCTTCTGATAGAGATTTGTAAGTTCTTATCACCACTACCCTATTTGGCATCTTCCCTCTCCCTACCCTGGCATGTAAAGAGAAGACTCCCAGAAGCTATGGATTTTACTAGCAAATAAATAGAAGAAAATGATTACATCTGAGATGAATGAACGCTGATTGAACTCAGATGCATCTGGCTTTCACTGGATGGGGGGAGGAATGTGCTCT
>JAEANM010019355.1:0-12387 GCA_017656035.1 Myanophis thanlyinensis | reverse complement strand
AGCCCCCAGGATCACCCGCGCGGCCGCACTCTGCACCAACTGCAGCCTCCAGATGCTCTTCAAGGGGAGCCCCATGTTGTAAGTCGAGGTCTACCTGTATAAAGGACATATGCGATTGCCAGGTGTAAATTACCTAAAGAGAAGAGTTCCCAAAGCAGAATTCCGTAAGACCAAACATCGCTTTCAAAGGTGTACACACAGTCAAAAATACTCTCCGGGGCCATCCACTTCACAGGAAGCCGTGCCTGGGGAGCGAAAGCAAGAACATGTTACACCCCCCCCCAAAAAAAAATCATCGATAAAAGATCTTATCCTAAGCAAGGGGAAAATCAACAGTTATTTGATAGAGCTTTCAACGGATTAAATCTTTAATTGAATGCCTTAGTTGGCTTTCAGTACATTAACTGTTAATTAATGTTGTTGTTACAAATTTGCGTGTAATCAAATATATCATAAAAACTATCTCTCGTTGCCGGAAGAAACATTACAAGAATACTAAACATTAAACTTTTTGCTGTTGTTGCTCCCATTCAACAATGAAGAGCCCAAGTGCTCCTGAGAACTTGCATTTTTTTTTCTCTTTGGTGAAGAGTATCAGCAGATTGGGTAGAGCAGATTGAAACCATCTGTTGCCATACAAGAAATGAAAATTACTGTCTCTCTCTTCTATCTTTCTGAACAAGCACATTTGATCCTGGACAGAATGGTCAGTAAATTAGTAAATTAAGGATAGTGTCTAAAGTGTATCAATACTTGTAAACATGCTGTTAACTTCAAGTCCGATAAATTAAAATTTAGCTTCTTGGCTTGCCAACTGAAGCTTTTATTGATGAATGATAAAAGTTATTTAACAATTATGCAGCAAATTGATTCCTATCAGAAAGTATAATAGAAATAGGCACTGATTGTCCATATAATATTAAATAATCCCACCAAGATGCCAAAAGAAATGTTATTTCAAAGATTTTATGAAACTTCAATCTGTCTAATAGAAGTGACAAACAATCTGCTTTTCAGGAATGAATGAATGAATGAAACAAATGAATGGAATGAATAGAATGAATGAATGAATGAATGAATGAATTCCTTTCTTTCCTGGCTGCTCCTGCAAATAATTTCCTTTGAGATGGACAATGTGATACCATCTCATTTGAATTTAATTGAGTTGTATCTGAGCTACAATTCCCAATTGTGTGGCCTTGTATACACTGGATTGAATTTGCCACAATTATCCAGTTAAACTGACCAAAGACTTGGTCAGAAAAACAATTTTCTTGTATCCTATGGTTAATTGTTTTTGTGAATCCCACATATTCTGTATTTTTATGCATTTAAAATTCATGTCTTCATCCATTTGCAATTCCTTTAAAGTCAAAATCTTGTAAACTCAGCTTTAAATTATTACCCAAGGAACCGTGTAACCAGTTTTAAGTAACCCAGCAAAAGTTGGATCTTGGATAGAAATTCCTTGGACTACATTAAAAAAGAAACCCTCTGGAATTAGGATTTGTCTAAAATAGATCCATGGCTTTATGTTTTTAATTGCTACTACACAATTCATGTTCTTTGCTACAATTTCTATAGCAATGTATTATTATTGTTGGCTTTGTTACTGAAGTTAACACTTAAATCAAACTCATTATACATTTCATCCAGTGATAACCATTGCATGGTACAAGAATCATAAATTTATTTTGAAGTTTAGGAAAGTAATTTGCATTTCTATTTCAATTAATTCTATGAAATAAAGCTTTTAAACTAGAGCAGTAAATTCTATATCAAGGATGAATGGAATCATTATTGCTAAAAGCCAAATGAAAAGCTGACTCCATTCACTTTAAAGAAGAATCAATATTTCCTTAACATATGCTTTAAGTTAGCCCAGATAGAGTGAAGGAACACCTTCTACCTTCTTGGGTCCAGTTACAAATACCCATTTTTCTAAATCATTCTGACCACAGGCAACTCAAGATAGCAAAAGCTCTTCATCCAGACAAATGGAATGCAATTTATCTATTGCCCACCCACAAGCTGTTATCCTGCAATTTAGAACAACCAAGTTGTAGATAATTAGCCAGAGCCATGATGGCGAATCTATGGCACAGGTGGCACACAGAGCCGTCTTGCTGGGCACGCAAGCTGCCGGCCAACTTACCTCCATCTGAGCGTGCACATGCGATTGCGCATGGATGCATGCGCGATAGCTGAGACCCAGCTGGTCTTCGGGCCTCTGGTGTGCATGTGCGCGATTGCAGCAGGAAATCCAGGTGGTCTTCGGAGCTCTCCTGCGCATGCACACACGATTGTTCATGTGTGAGTGCCTATGCACACGTGCAAAAGCTGCATGCATGCGCAGATTGTGTGGTTGCACATGCAGCGCATGTAGAGGAGCTGCACACAAGTGCGGCTGGCATGCGCAAAATGCGTACTTTTCAGCACTCAGTAAGTAAAAGGTTTGCCACCACTGAGCCAGAGGCTACAAATTATATCTGATCTCCTTCCTACCTTTTGTATGGAAAACCAGCCAAATCTGGGTGTTCCGTCCTCAAACTTTCTATTTTTAGAGAGAAGAATCACTCACTACAGAGCTAATTGGTATGAATTTATGGTCCATAAACTCAATTTCGCTGCACACATGTTATGCATTGACAATAAAAGATTGAATTGAGTTTGATCAAAGACACTTACATTTCCTTTGACCACATAATTCGAGTCATTCCTGATGTCTCTTGCAAGGCCAAAGTCACAGATTTTTGTTATCCGTCCATGAGTAAGTAATATATTCCTTGCTGCCAGGTCTCTGTGAATGCACTGAAGGAATACAATTGCAGAACGTACATGCAAGGCAAATAAACCAAAATAATCAGCAGCACTGCAAGTTACTCTACAGAGAAAACGATGGGTGTTTCCATGATTTAGAAGCAGAATTCAGGTTTAAGAATCCGAGAAAATGCAAAGCAGGTACATGTTTTCACTATATATCCACTATATATCCTATATTAACTCAAATAAAAAAATTATGTGTTTCAACCTTGTACAATTTTTCATTCACAGGTCATGTCATTAAGATTGCAATTGGTTATTTCCTGATAGGTCAAAAACATGCTTCAGAAGAATGTTCTGTAGAAACCAATGGCATATGCTTCTATATAAACTTCAGGTTAGGAATGTATTTGTTCACTATTTCTAAATTAAAGTACAATCTTATGGCTTCCGGGATAGAGACTGTGGGCCACAATATTGGTTGTTTCTTCTTTCTGAGTCTGGAGAGAGGATTCTGATCTTCAAGGAGTTACATTTGATTTCCCCCTTCTTTTTACACCAGTCTCCAAGGTTGTACACATTTATTCATTCATTCATTCATTCATTCATTCATTCAAATAAATTTATAGACCGCTCCCTCTCCGTAGGGACTCGGGGCGGTGTACAGCAGGTAAAAATACATAAACAAAATCTAAAAACCAGTTTAAAACAATTAAATGAGCTGATATATTTAAAAAATTACAGTTAAAAATTAAGTTAAAATCATTATAAAATTTAAAATTAAACCAACAATTAAAATAACCCTGAGGTGTCAGGCCAGGCCGGCTAGCTGGAAAAGATGGGTTTTTAACGCACGTCGGAAAGCTCGGAGGTCAGTAATGGTCCGAATCTCAGGGGGGAGTTCGTTCCACAAGGAGGGCGCAGCCACAGAGAAGGCTCGAACCCTCAGGGCCGTCAAGCGACATCGGCCCGACGGTGGCACCCCGAGGAGGCTTGCCCTGTGGGAGTGCATACACATACACATTTCACTGCATTTCGTACTATGTATGTCTGTGAATGTGATGAATAAAATTTGATTTGATTTGTATCTTGTTTAGATTTGGGCATTATTATTTCAGAAACAACAGGAGTTATCCCAGATGTCGGAGAAATACAAGAAGCTCTTCTCCAAACACCAATCCAAAAGACCGTTGATACTGACAGGTTTTGCTTATTTATTTCAAGTAACATAAGGATTTTCACAGCAAACATTGGATATTTGAGGCCAAACATGCAATATAATATTTTTAAAAGTTGTGTAATAGGGCACTGAAGAACTTGCAGATTTCCTACCTATGTGCAATTGGAGATGCCTAAGCAAAAATTGGTGCAACACACTGCCTATCTGATCTATTGGCAAAGTGTCAAGATCCAAAAGGACATTTTTATATGGAGGGGTGTTCTGCTATATTATGTAGGCCATTTTATATAGTAAAATTTAGGGCCATGTAGATCTTGACACATTTACACGTTTTCTATTGCAAGGTCACGGAGAGGGCGAAGGGGGGAGTTGGAAGCGGCAACTTCTTATCTTGTTTTCATTCCTTTAAGTTTAGTTCTCATGAGAATTTCTTTTTGGCGCTTCGCACCTGGGATGGGAAGTGTCTTTGGGAAGTCGTTGGGCTTTGTTTTGAAATGGTTGGACAGTAATTAACATGTGATAATTAATGGGGTGGAACTTTAAGTTTCACTTGGGTGAAGAAATCCCGGAAGCTTTAGATTCGGGATTTCAACAGACCGTACCAGAACAATTCAATAAAAATTTATTCTTTGGACTTTGTCTCTTTGGAATTCTGATTGCGTTGCTGATGTTGTGTGGAACCCTGAAACGAAGACTGAAAAAAAGTGGGATTTGAGTTCCTAGTGATTCTGTAAGCTAATACAAAATTCTACCAGATTGTACTTCTCTAAAGGTTTATTAATAATGAAAGTACAGAGTACAGAGAACATCGTGACTCTTATATGAAAAGCTTCCCTGGGAGAAAGTATGATAATCTAATATCATTCTATACATATATTTAAAAAAACATCAATTTTCTTGAGTCTCTACTTACATTTTTAGACGAAAGAAAGCTCATCCCCTTTGCTACCTGGTAAGAAAAACTTAATAGATCTTCAACATCCAGAGCCAGTTCATCATCTTCTAAAATGGCAACCGTGACATCTTGATTAGCCAATGACCCTAAATAGAACACGTGGGAACAATAAATGAAGAAATTATGTCACTTGGCAACAGAGCAGACATTTTATCAACAGAGCATGGCACCAAGTCCTATAGAAATGCTATTCAAATAAATGCTATTTATTTGATGCTATTTAATGTTATTTATGGGGACACGGTGGCTCAGTGGCTAAGACACTGAGCTTGTCAATCAGAAAGGTCGGCAGTTCGCCAGTTAGAATCTCTAGCACCACAAAACGGAGTGAGCTCCCGTTACTTGCCCCAGCTTCTGCCAACCTAGCAGTTCGAAAGCATGTAAGTACATGCAAGTAGAAAAATAGGGACCACCTTGGTGGGAAGGTCACAGCGCTCCATGCGCCATTGGTGTTTAGTCATGCTGGCCACATGACCAGGGAATCGTCGTCAGACAGTGCTGGCTGTTCAGCTTAGAAACGGAGATGAGCACTGACCCCTAGAGTCGGGAACAACTAGCACATATGTGCGAAGGCAACCTTTATCTTTAATGTTATTTGGTTCTTTTTTAAAAAAATATATATATATATAAATTTCCCCAGCCAACATAACATTGTAAAATTGTTTTCACGTCTTTTCACCTAAATTTCATTTTAAGCGGCCATGTTTAAACAAACACCAACAATTTAAAAATGAAAATTCCCACCCTTTTTCCCCCCAAATTACCTAGTCTTTTAGTGGTTTTGGCGTGGACTACTTGGGAAACACCTGGTTTCATGTCCATGTACTCATTGGTGGCATCGCTGTGTAGAAAGCAGAGGGAATATGAGACTAATTCATCATACATGGAGTTCAACTAAAGTACATATTTTACAAGAACAAAGGAAGCATGTAAAATCTTCAATTGCTAAATAACCACATTTCCTGAAAAGAAATGGAAATCTATTATTAACCTGATGAAAGGTGAGAATACCTAGACTATGGGGCCAAAGATACCGCTGTGAGCACTGTATTTTAACTCTGACATTTTACAGGAAAGGCTCTTAGAATTAATCATGAAAAGACAGTTTAAATAAGAAGTTATTTGGGCTGAAGAAGGTTAATCTTCTTTACAGAGCCAAAAAGCTTTCCCCTTTCCCACAAGCTTATTGTAGGAAATTCCCTTTATTAATTGACTGACCTCCTGAGAAATGACTTATCACTGATTTTGTTTGACTAACACAAATTAAATAAGAAAGCAGCAGATCGTAATGTTAGAGGTCTTTTTGTGTGCAGATAATTTCTTGTTAGAAGGAATAGTTTATCTTGACCTGGTAAATTTTTTATCTGATTATTTAAACCTCCTGAAAGAATTTCTACTTCATATTATATACACTTTGGACACAAATCATTTAAAAATGGAAAGGTGTCGGACGGTGTATTCATGAACTGGAATAGGGCTTAGCAACAAGGTCAGCCAATGAGGACTGGGACAGTCTGGCGCCTGGGTGTGACTTAGCTCTGCAGCTCTGAGTCTGTGCTCAGCTCTGAATTGAAACGGAAACTTCTCTCCTCTGCCCTGTGTTTGCTACCACGTTGGAAAAACCTGCTTTTGGGTATTGTATACTTACTTCATGTGCTATTATTATATATAAAGAGACGTTATTGGATCCTGCTGAGTTCATTTATTTGTGTGTGCCTCTGAATGTGATTGCTAGTGCAAACTCTAACAAAAGGTTCTGATCTCTTATAGCTTGGAGCACCTGACCACAGTTATCTGCATCTTGTCTAACTAGTTGACAGATCCAAGCCAACTTTGGCCAGCTCTTAACCGTGTATGACTTGGATTGTTTGATGGACTTTGTATACCTCTATTTCCAGGGAAGCAAAAACCTATTTGTTTTACAATTCAGTATCTCTGTATGCTGGTTTGTGTGTTCTTCAACACCACTATCACTATGCTTCTCTGAATGTACCCGTTCTCCTAACGGGGATATTTCCTAACAGCACCACACACACACACACCGCCTGTATACCTCTTGTAAAACAGGCACAAATTTCTAAAAGCCAGAAGCATACAAAAATGCACTGTGATTCCCTGGGAATAACTGCCAATTCTGGCGACAAAGCCTTACTACATGTGTTCTTTTTGATAGAGGATGTTCTTGTAAACAGCAGTTTCTTCAGGCCTCTGGCAAATGAAGGATTCCCGTTTCCTCCTTAAGAAATTCAAAAGGTCGCCATAACAGCAATATTCAGTGATGACCAGAGTAGGACCTGCAGATGTAAAGGAAGTGTGAAGAGTGGGTGAAGTCTGCATTCTGTCTGAGACATTTTTGTTTTTGTTTTTTTCATTAAAAAAGAAAAAGATTATTTGTCTACACATACAAAAATGGGCCTTTTCAAGCCACACTATAGATTAGTGTTTTGGCTTGAAAAGTCAGAGCGAAAATTACCTCAGCACTCTCTTTATTCAGAAGCTGGGTTTTCATCCCGATAAAAATGCTGTCATTTCCAATTAATTATTCCCACGCATCAATAGGACCGTAGAAGAGAAACACACATACACATACACACTAAGTAAATCCTGTGTTAATGGCACAAACCAGATACATCTGCTTCATTTTAAAGACTCCATCCCGAAGGAACATTTCCGTTCCAAATACGAGCTTTTAACATTTATTCTTTTGATTTACCCCATTTATTATTCGTATAGTAATGTTAGAAACATTCAATATTATAGTTCTTAGCATAATAGGGGGGGAAAAGCACACATTTGGACAGAACAGCCTATTAAGACTAAAAGCCAGATGCTTACGACTTTTAGAAAATATTAAAAGATTTTAATTAGGCAGAATCAGGTTGCCTATAGTACGAAATATTCTTATATCAAAAATGTGTGTTCCCAGAGTCTGATGGCTAATAAAAAAAAATGGAATATATAATAATATTGTCTGCAAGTTCAATTATTGAATGCTGGGCTGATGTGAGTAGATCATAATAATTCCCTCAACTATCCTAAAGCATATTTTGGTAACTAGCCTTCTAGAGGGTTTTGTCGAAGTAAAATTATCACTTGTTTATGTTGAGATGAATATCATAAAAAGAACTTTAACCACTGGTTGGGGCAGAAAGACAGATAGACACATAGATAAAGCCTTATTTACTGTATACACAGTTTGAAGGCCCCTGATTGAGATAAGACTGCATTATATGTCTACTGAGAGTCTTTGGACTGTTTTCTCGATGATGTCTTTATGACACTTCCCAGTCTTAAAATAAGGTGACCATCAGTACAGAGTGCCAACTGGGCTCAAAATGAAAGGATTCCTTATTTATGCTGAGATACACAGACATTATGAATTCCTTGGGGTGCCAGAGCAGTGAGTCCCAGAAGAAATGGAAACGGCTTTCCGTCATGGCTTGGCCTCAGATACACAGCCAGGCCCTTATTCTTAGAAACTCGGAAGGATGAATGGCTATCCTTCCTTCTCTTCTGAATGCACTTCAACGGACACCCTCAGAATCCTACCTCCAATAGTACAGGCTCCCAAGAGGTTCACAATATTGATGTGATTCCCAAGGTAACTCAGCACCTTCAGTTCTGACATCAAAGCTTCTTTTTCGGTGAAATGGGCACTGGCTAGAAAAAGAAATGGAAAAAAGAATGGAACTCGGCAAACAGAAGTGAATTATTTTTATTTACAAAAATTTTTATACCGTCCCCCTCCCGAAGGACTCGGGGCGGTGCACAGCCATTTAAAAAATACATAGAAAAGTTAAAATATAATTTAAAAAAATTAAATCAATGGCCCAGATTATGAGAGTTAAAAATTTAAAATTTAAATAATTCAATTAAAAACAAATTTAAGACCCCATTAAGTGTTAGGCCAGACCAGCTTGCTGAAATAAATGGGTTTTTAATGTGTGCCGGAAGGCCCGCAGGTCCGCAATGGTCCGAATATCTGGGGGCAATTTGTTCCACAGGGAGGGTGCAGCCACAGAGAAGGCTCATACCCTCGGGGCTGCCAGATGACATCGTCCCGACAATGGAGCCCCGAGGAGGCCTGCCCTGTGGGAACGCACCGGTCGGCTGGAGGCTGACGGTGGCAACAGACGGTCCCGTAAGTATCCGGGTCCTAAGCCATGGAGCGCTTTAAAGGTAAGCACCAACACCTTGAATCGCACCCGGAAGGCCACAGGAAACCAATGCAGCTTGCGCAGGAGAGGTGTAATATGGGAGCTCCGAGGAGCTCCCACGATTACCCGCGCGGCCGCATTCTGCACCAACTGCAGCCTCCAGATGCTCTTCAAGGGAAGCCCCATGTAGAATAAAGGGGAGGAAGAAGGAATATTAGACCTGTTTCCCCTTTTGAGTTTATAGTATAAAAAATTGTAAAGGTGGGAGGAAATCCAACACACAACCTTACATGTATGCAGTATTCCAATATCCAAGAATGAATCTGTCCCATATTGCCTGATAGCTGCCAAAACTCCTACCTACACAGGCAGTACTCCTACCTCAACTTACGACCGTTCATTTAGTGACCTTTTAAAGTTTCAAGGGCACTGAAAAATGTGACTTACGACCGCTTTTCACACTTACACCTTGGTCCTAGGGAAACGTCGTTTCGTTTCACTGTGTACTGTACTGTGTATCGTTGAAATGACAATAAAACTTCCTTGACTTGACTTGACAACCATTGTAGCATCCCCAGGGTCACGTGATCCCAATTCAGATGCTTGGCAGCTGGCTCATATTTATGACGGAGTCATGTGTCCCACTTTTGCGACCTTCTCACAAGCAAGATGAATGGGGAAATCCAGATTCACGTTTAACAACCCCGTCACTAACTTAACCAACGCAAGGATTTGCTTAACAATCGTGGCAAGAAAGTGGAGCAAAACTCACTGAATATATGTTTCACTTAGCAATATAAATTTTGGGCAATCAATTGTGGTCATTTCCCGAAGACTACCTGAGTAATGTTAGCTTTAAAAAAAAAAAATAATAAATAAATGATTGGGAAGCTAGGTTAATATACCATATTTTTCGGCATATAAGATGCACCTGAGTATAAGACACACCTAGATTTAGAAGAGGAAAACATCAACACAAAGTTTTTGGCCTACGCGCGCCCCATTTTTGGGCTGTTTTGGGGCCTGTTTTTGAGGCTTTTTTGGGCCTGTTTTTGAGGCTTTTTTGGGCCCATTTTTGAGGCTTTGGAGCCTGTTTTTGAGGCCTTTTTTGGCTCACTTTTGAGGCTTTTTCAGCCCATTTTCAGGGCTATTTTTGACCCATTTTTTAGAAAAAAGCCCAGAGAACGGGCCAAAATAAAGCCTTGAAAACGGGCCTAAAAAGCCTCAAAATGGGCCAAAAAAGGCCTGAAAAAGGCCCAAATATGGGGCATGCAGAGGCCAAAAAACAGCTGGCAGATCGGCTGAGCTTTGGCAACATTTGTGGTGTAAGATGCACAGACATTTTCACCCACTTTTTGGGGGGGTGAAAGTGCGTCTTATATGCCGAAAAATATGGTATGTAATATACATAATATACACGAGCAAATAAGAGGCCAGGAACATTCTTAGGCAATAAAATGAAGGAGGGTTTAGCAGTATTTCATGTATCTTCTGGTAGGAAGGTGGGTGGAAGGAAAGCAACCAGCTACAGCCACCACAGTGAGTATTTTGTGAATGGCTCTAAGGTTGTTGTTGCCCTTTGGGACAACAAACCCCTGAAGATTTGTTTGGCCCTGGATCCCACAGCTGTTTCCTATGTCTTCAAAGGACATGGAGCCTTTCGGTTGGACAAGTCTTTCATTGTAATCTTTATTGACATGATGGTGATGGGTTTAGGTTTTTATTACACTTGAGTGCCCTTATGCATTATTAATGGGGCAGTGTACTTCGTTGTTATTATTTTTCTCCTGTTGATTTGCACCCTATGTTTGCTGCGCAGAGTTCCAACTGCAAGTTGGGTGGCTATGTACGATAATAAATACGTACATCAAGCTCTTAAAAGAGCCATAAATGCCAGTAGGGATTCTGGATGCATCATATGGGATTCTTTCCTTCCATGATACAATGGTCTGTGGGAATATCCTTGAGAGAGAGAGAGAGAGGAAGGGGAAGATTTGCAGCCAGGGCGATGCTTAGGTAAGAAACATCTCCGCTCACAAAGCAAATAGGGACATGGAAACATCTTTACGTCTCTGGAACGTAAAGGCAATGGGGGAGGGGAGATGTCCTTTGAGACTGGCAAGATTGATGTCGGCCTTTCAAGTCAGTCCCGACAAGAAATCAAAGTCACGAGTACTAACATTACATTTATTATAACGTTGCAGGTAACAGAATCTTGCAGAATCTCCTTTTGTAGAGGCTCAAAAACACCACAGACTGACCTTGATTTATAGGCCTTCAGAGGCGTCACAACTTCAAAAGGCAACTCCACTTTGATGTGTTAACACAAGCACGTTTACGTATTTTGATTTTGAAGCTCTTAAGGGGACAATCCACTCCAATTGTCCTTCAAAATAAGGCAATGTTAATTAACCAGGATATGGAGCTTTTTGAGGGAACAACTTGCTGGTGAAAATTCTTCTCCAAGCAACGTCTCCCGGCTCTGCTTTGTAATTTTACAGAATATTAATCGAAACCATCGTGACACTCAAGGTAACCATTTTATTTTTTTTTAAAGAAATCTGAGTTTCAAATGGTTTCAAGAAGTGGAAAGCTGAAGAAGCTTCTTGGATGAGAAGCAAAACATCTTCAAAGAAAAAACCAGAAAGTCCAATTGCCACTTGAAAAAAAAAGGCGCCTTTGGATTTCACGCACAGTTGATATTTTCCAGTACATATTGAGGAGACGACGGCAAGTTTACTGTCTTCTCTTCCACAGGAAATGGAACACGAGAAAATTCTGGTTGTCTCTTTCCTCCACATAAAAATAAAAAGAACACTAAGATGTTTTCATTAAGCTGCTTCTTCGCTTCTTCATTAAACCATTTACATTCAGACTAACCAGTTTTTGGCTCAATTATGCTTTCAAAATTTGGTTACCCGTGTCCGGACATGGCCACATTTCACGGTACTCCACAATTTAGGGAATGAAACGGGTTTCATGTTTGTTTTCAGACTTCTTCTATTAATTGGGAACTGCCAGAGTTTTACCTGGCAAGAAAGGAATTCCCTCTCCAAGAACAGGCTAGTTATTTCCTCAGGGAATTTTATTTCTGACCAGGATGAGAAAGTTTAGAGAAATCTTCTTTCACTATGGCCGATCTCTGGCCCACTTTCATTCTGCTCTCCCGATTTCCTTTTTCTCTCTATTCTTCTCCTTGCCATCCAAGCTAGAGAGAGATACCTCTCTTCATACGGTTGCCGAGTTCATCTTCAGCCTCTAGAACAGGGGTGGGCAAACTTGGCCATTTTGTGACTTGTGGACTTCAACTCCCAGAATCCCTCAGCCAGCAA
>JAEANM010019354.1:0-12387 GCA_017656035.1 Myanophis thanlyinensis | reverse complement strand
AATAAATAAATAAATAAATGGCAATGGTGGCTTGCTATCACGGTGAGCATTCAATCACCAGGAAACAATAGCAGCATGTTCCCTTTTGTTTTTGTGAACAGGAGGGAAGGTGGTCCATTTAGCACTGAACTCAAGGTTCAGTGGACACTCTGAGTTACCAGCCCACAAAGAAGCCCCCATTGGCTGGCAATTTCTGCCTCAAACAATTGGCCAGAAAGGGCAATCGCTGATTGGCTGGCTGTTCCCTGCACGCAATAGACTCATCCAGATGCCAGCGCCGATGCTGATGGCTTGAAAGCAGTCAAAACAGCCCAATGAGCCTTAGATGCCTGTTTTGCTGGTGTCTGAAAGAATGAGAGGTAGAAAAACAACTTGAAGTGCTCCGGGACAAAGTATAGGGAACAGCTGAATAATTAGGAGCAATGAATTAATGGGGTGTGATAAATGAGAGTGAGATCACGAAGAGCTGCTGGCAAGCAAAGTAGAAAATGTTAACCTAGAGGGGAGAGTGCTGTGGCTTGGTATACAGATAGTCCTCGAGTTGCTACCAGAACTAGGACCAGAATTTCTGCTGCTAAGCAAGGCAGCTGTTAAGGAAGCTGCACCCAATTTCTGTCACAGTAGCAAATCACTGTTAAGTGTATCATGCAATTGTTAAACAAATCCAGCTTCCCTCGTTGACTTTGCTTGTCTGAAGCCAGTTGGGAAAGTCACAATTGCTGATCACATTATCCAAGATGCTACAAACACCATAAATAAACATTAAGTATCTGAATTTTGATCACATGACTGTGGGATGCTGCAACAGGGCAAAGTCGGGTCATAAGTCTCTTATTTTTCAGTGCTGTTGTGACTTTGAATTGTTGCTAAATGAATGGTTGTAAATGAGGACTACCCATAAGAGAACTTTGTAAGATGCTTCCTCGTGTGGAATCAAGCATGAAGGCATCATATTTCTTGTAGTATATGCTGCACTATCTGAGCGATAGTAGTTATTTGAGCTTCTACTAGTCTCGTTTACATGACTTTACTAGTTGCATGTTTTCTTGGCATGATCTTTGAAGGCATGGTCAAAGCTTCCAAGCTATAACTCCATAGAATGTAGCAGGAAATTGGTATTCTAGATTTTCTCTACCTTCTTCCCAAATGTGGTATCTGGCAGCTGATGTTGTTGTAGAAAAATTGAAGTCCTCAACGTAGGAAGCAGAGGAGATGCAAGGGACATCCTGTTGATCATCTGTTTGGGGTGAAAGCAAACCAAAATGGTAGTGAATGTGGATAAATCTGGGTAATTTTCAAAAGATGTTGGGGAGAGACAGGTGGTTAACATGACCTAGAGCAGCAATGTCCAACCTTGGCAACTTTAAGACCTGTGGACTTTAAGTTGAGTTGAAGTCCACAGGTCTTAAAGTTGCCAAGGTTGGTCACCTTTGACCTAGACTAGAGCTCGGATATCTGGTTAAGATGAAAAAATGAGAGTCTTTCTTTGCTTAGCCTGGAATTGTTTCTTGGGATATCCTTTACACCTTGCCACCTGTGCATTTGTACTGGAGATAATCTTCAGCAGATAAGACTTCTTTTATTTGAAATGTTTGCTGTAAAATGTGTTCCAGTTTTATGTCTTTCATTTTTTAATATACCTCTATTGTGGGGAAGGTCACTCAAGAGCTAAAAAGGAGTGCAGGGGGAAAGGGGTTGGGCCACTTTTCTGCAGAACAGAAGGAAAAACATAAGCTGTTTATGGAAAGTAAGCAATTTAACAAGAGCAAAGACATGTGGATAGCAAAACTCACTGGGGGAAAATAACCAACCAACCAACCAAAGGCAAACAAGAGTGACTTCATCATTTCACAGGCTGTTTACTTTGGGTAGCTTTTCCCATTTTGAGTTTGGAGTTCTAAGAATTTTGTTTATCATCCCGGCATTGTGGGAAATGTAGTCCTAAGGTAGTGTGATGGTACCAAACTTGGCTGGTTTTTTTTTTTTTTGTAAAAAAAAATTGCATATAAGGTTTTGAAAGATGATTGGACAAATCCAATGGGGGGGGGAATCACAATCAGAGCCATTGTTATCAAAAGTCTTGGCCTAAGACAGGATTCTTCTTTTTAAGTATTTAAGAGACTTCAAATGGCATTGGGACCTCAGGGTACAAAATTTCCATATTAGATGTTGGAAGAAAAATCCATCTGGTTCAGTTCCAAGCTGAGATCAAGAAGTTGGAAACAACATAGAGGCTGATTGGAAAGTTGACTTATTGAACAAAACCATGAAGGCTGTGCCGTTCTGGGTCAGTTCAACAACTGGTTGAATGAATGGCTGCATCTTTATAAGTTTTTCTGTGACTTTGAAGATTGAGCTGTTCTGGGGGTGGTGCAATGAAGGGGCTTGAGTTCTGAAAGGGTGTTGGGCAATTCCTATGATGGCTAATGGCTTTCATCCTGTGTTGGATTTTGGGTGAGGGGCTGCTTCTAGTACTATCACTCTTTTTTTATCTATCAAACTTTGTTGCAAGCAGTTTCGATATTCTGTTTTCAATGGATTTCTGCCTGCAATATTTGCTTTGCTTATGAATAGAGCTATCTAGACAGTTGCCCTCCTCTTTCAATAAGCTCTTTATCTCTTAAGCGCTGGCATATGCTGTGGGCTATTAAGAAAGACTTGAGGACTGCTTTCTGTCTTTAAGAGCATGTTTCTTTATTTCTCCTTTAGGGAAATATAATATTCTGCCTACCGGTATTTCATTCTTCTAGGAGGGTGGGCCTTTCCCACATAGAATATTAGAAACTCCAATAGAAAATGAGAGGGAAGAGGGAAAAGTCTGCTAGAAAGACTGTTTTCATCTCATATGTCTTCTAGCAACCACAATATAAGCAAAATAAAACCACAATAATAGCAAAGATATTTCTTACACTGCAAACTTGTCTTAAAAAATAAATGTAGAAACAGGTTTCCAGACGTTAAAAGCTGGTTCATACAATATGTAACACTTCATCAGTTAAAAGATTTCACAAAGCATGTGCAGCTAGTGTCATCCTTGGTTGGGTTGGGTTGCAATTTTGTAGCTTGCTATGTTTTATGAATCCAAACTGTTCCATTTGTTTCCAGTTCAAAGTGTTATGCTATAACCTAGAAAAGTATTAATTTAGTAAACAGGTTAGAAAGATTGTGTGAATCCAATTACCAAGGTAAGAGCTGCAAATTAAATTATTTCTGGCTAATCTCAAAAATTGCTTGGTGTGACTTTATCAAAAGACCTCAGATTGAGTCAATAGATGGTGATTTTGACGTCGTGTTTTGTCTGGACATCATATAAACCTCAAGCAGAGCTTGCTTCCCCACCCACTTCAAGGTGCAATGTCTCCATAACACAGAGGCTCTATTTTGCAGCTCAAAGCCAAGTTGATGCGCACGGCTCTTCACCCCCAAATCGCACGTTTCTCTCGTCCCTCCCCCCCACCCCCCAAAACCAACAATCTTTGATCAGAATACCGATGGCCACGTACTTGCATCCTGAAGTTAGAAGTCTTAGGATTTGGGGCTGTTATGCACAACTGACAAACCCCCTCCCCCCCCCCCATACACACATCTACTGAAGACCCACTCGCGTTCTTCTCACGCCGCCCGGGACAAATGGCGGAACGGGGTCGGGTGGGTGCGGAGAACTCCAGGCAGGGAAACGGTGTGCAATTTGCAAAAAGGCCCTCCAGCATTTCGGAGCAATTAGCTCAGCTTTTCTCCCACCCCTTCAGGCGACCCTTGGTGGGGGAGGTGGGGAGGCGGCGCGTGCCGTCCGTTGGCGACAGGTACCATTACAGCTGTCTCTCCCCCGCCTTCGTCACCCCCCCGTCTCTTCCACCCGCCTGGCAGCTGCGAGCGACCGGCGCAACAAAGCCAGTTTTGGCTGCCCCCCGCCCCCGGCCGGGCTGCTTTCCCCGCGTGCCCAAACTAGCGCAGCCAATTAGCGCCTCGGATGGGCAACCGCGCTCCGCCCTCCCACCCCTCTCTCCCTCCTCTCGCGCCCCGCTCGAGAGCTCATTTCCCCAAGTGCGGGCGACGATGCGCGGCGCGGCGCGGCGGCGCTAAAGCAGCCCGGCTGGCGGAGAGACTGCAGTGGCCGGCCGTGGCCGGCGCTGGCCCGGATTTGCGCCCGTTGTGGTTGGAGTGGGGCGTCGGGCAAGACGCGGGGCAAAGCAGGAGCCAGGTGAGGGTGGCGTGAGAGGAACGTCCCGGCGGGGCGCGGTGGCAATTCGGGGAAGGGTCGCAATGTGAGGGGCGGTCGCTTCCTGAGCCCCCGCGGTCCCGGCGCAAAAGTAGCCCAGGGCAGAGAAACGGGCAAGCAATCCCGGTCCCTACGGATGCCTAATTTGGGGGCTATTGGGGGGGGGAGGTGGTAACTGACGTTCCTTGCAGGAATTCTTGCTCGCGGGAGCGCAGCAGAGGGGATTTGGCCACGGCCCGGTAAATCAGTGTGTACAAAACAAAAGGATGGGCGCTCACACAGCACGCTTGGTCGGGCTCATTGTTGTGCTGCTGTTTCTCGACACAGGAAGTTTGGTCGGTGGTAAGCCTGCTCGGTGTTTTGTTTTGTTTTGTTTTTACACTTGATTTACTGTATGCTCCGAATGCAACCCGTTCTGATTATGTGAAGCCTTGCGGGTTAACTCAGCAAAGGGTGAAGAAGGGTTGTGTGGCTGCAGCTAATTTCTTGCAGGGCAGGGATGGTCTTCCAGCTGCTGTGAGTGGGATGGGGGTATCCGGGACAGGTAGGGGAAGCCCCGCTCAGCATTGTCAGCCATCTAGTGATTAAGGGAATTAGACGTTCAAAGCTCCTGCTTTTTTCAAAGTTCAAAGGTCCTGCTTCAGCTTTAACATACACTAGTCCTCCTGACTTCAAAGGTTTCACAAGTCAAGTCTGCACATGTTGCAGTGTGAGTGCTGGACGCCATTCAGGTGATGCTAGGGACAAAATTACAGGTAAGTGATTGAGAGTCTGTTTTGCATGTTCAGTTGTAATCATCTCCACTTCAGAGGCTCTGGTAGCACGGAAGTGAAAACTCTCTGCTCAACTTTTTGGAGAGCTTTTGATTAGAATGGAAAGTCCTGGAGGAAAAAAGAAATAATCTAATTGGGCAAATTGTACCTTTGTAGGATGCTTCCGTAAGTTGTCTTGAGGCATCTTTTTAAAAAATATATGCATGGTGCTGTAAAAAGAGATCAGCCAGTGTTGCTCCATTGGAAGTCTAAAAGCCCAACCAGGCTGTTCCCTCTCTCCATGTGCCTGGGCATTATTTCTGGTAACTGTGCATGCCAACATGAAACCAGTTGGTTTGTCCTGTGCAAGACTGCCTCTTTTATATGCTGGAAGAAATGAAAAGCTCACATATGAATGCGGCCAGGAATAATGCACCTGGAATGCAGCTGCTGATGTGGTCAGCAATGACCATGTGAACTTTATTAAAGAATGGCTGATTGGATTTTTCATCTGTTTTGTTTTGTTTTTTTGTTTTTTGTTTTGCTTTTTTGTGTGTGCTGGGTGACAGAAATTGAATCAGTGCTGCTGACTGCTTGCATGATGCACCTTGAAGCATCAGTTCTGGTCTTGCATATGGCATGTTTCAGGGATCCTAAACACTTTTCAGTTTCTTTCTTCAAACACGGTTCCTTAGTGCAAACAGGCTCTAGTCCTGAATGACCTGGCCAAATTGTAAAATTGAATGTGTCAGAGAACATTGGAGAGCAGTCATTTTGTTTTAGGTTAATGAGATGGAAATGCTAATGACATGACGCTGAATTTCAAGTTTGTTTTGATCTTGCTTTTTTTTTTTAAAAAGAGTGCCTGCCCCCAGCAAAATAAGTTTGGCCTTCAATTTGGAAAGGTTTTCTGAAAGGATATTTTGATTTATATTCCCTCCCATTCTTCAGCACATAAATACCAACTTTATTGCATTGATTAGTGACAGAACAGAGACAGAGTTCCCTCATTAAAGACATTTCTTCCAACAGGCTGGTCTGGCTTAGCACTAATTATTGGGTTTTTTAAATAATTGGTTTAAATTTTTTGTAATTTTTAATAATTCCTTTTATTGAATGACCATTTAATTTAATTCTTTCAATTTGCTTTTGTTTGATGTTATTTTGTTCTCTGTTTTGTTGGTTGTACACCGCCCCAGTCCCTTTTTGGGAGAGTGGCGGTATATAAATCTAATAAATAAATAAAATAAATAAATAAATTGGGGGAGCTTCTGAATAAGCCTCATGGAATCAAACCAGATTTGCTTTTGCATGAGCCTTGATAGGTGGTGGTGGGAAGTTTAGCAAAGAACCTGTTAAGCTTGGAAACTTTTTAAGATGTTTGCTCGTTTGAATTATTTTGTTAAAAAAAATGTCATTTATGGTTATTGTGAGGGTCTAGGCTGCTGGCCCCTGCTTACTTTTTATTGTGAAAAAAGTGGAGATTCTTGTAATAAAATGCTTTCCTAAGCATTTTAGGGGGAAAGTCAGGGTTTCCCTCAGCATCTTAGGAGTGGCTAAAAGATACTTTTTATGTGGCTCATAGATTTTTATCTATGATTTTCTTGCTGTTCTCTGAGCGGTTTGCTTGCAGACTACTGACTATCATCTGTGCAAGGGATTGTGGGGTTTGCTGCTCCCAGTACACAGTAGCTTGCCCTGCCAGTTTTTGGTGGAGGTGTGGTTTTTCTTGTTGATGGCGCCTTAAAGTATTGTTTTTAATAGGTTAAATTCTTCCTTTCCTCTGCAACAGAGTTTAAGGTAGCATACATAACACTCCCTCCTCCTGTTTTCCCCCCAGAACAACAACCTTGTGAGGTGGATTGGACTGAGAGAGTGACTGGTGCTAGAGTTTTCCCATTGCCAGCCCTCATTACTTAGCAGTGAAATCTTGTCTAGTCCATGAAGAGGGGGCCTTCAATTGCACTACAGAATAACAGAAGGGACCTTGGAGGTCTTGTAGTCCAACCCCTTGCTTAGGCAGGAAACCCTACCATTTCAGACAATGAAATGGTTGTCTAATCTCTTCTTAAAAACCTCCAGTGTTGGAGCATTCACACCTTCTGGAGGCAAGTTGTTCCACTGATTAATTGTTCTAACTATCAGTACATTTCTCCTTAGTTCTAGGTTGCTTGTCTCCTTGATGAGTTTCCATTGCTTCTTATTCTGCCTTGGGGTGGGCTTTGAAGAATAGGTTGGCCTCTTCATCTTTGTGGCAGCCTCTTAGATATTGGAACACTGAGGCTACAAGCTGCTTCCCTGTATAAACTCTATAGAAATAAAAAGGGAGTTCGTAAGACCCATAGATGAGCATTTCTAAGATACTAACTCCTTAGAAAGTTTTACTTTTGTGGTTTTTTCACACTGTTCTTAGGCAGGATGTTTTTGTTTTGTGTAAATTTGATCATCAAGGAGCCCAGATGTGAAGGCATTAAAATGTTTCCTGGGTAGCTTCTTTTTCTTGTAACAGTCCAGCGAACAAACAAACACCTTTGAATGGGTTACATTTTACAAGCTTTTTCATGGTGACTTCAATTATAAGGAAAAAAAGAAACCTTTGGGGCATAATCTTAGCATCACAACCTATTTGATTTGTCTAAAGCTATCGGTGAACCAAAACAAAGCTTAAATAATGCTTATCCATATAAATCATGTTATAACAAACATAAAGAAACAATGGATGGAAACTAAGCAAGGAAAGAACCAACCTAGAAATACAGGTAATCCTTGAGTCACGAATGTAAGGGAGCCTGCCAATTACTGTAAGGGAAAAAATTCCTGACAGTGAGAAGTAGTCAGTGGAATGGCTTTCCTCCAGAAGTTGCAGGTTCTTCATCACTGGATGCTTTCAAGAACAGCCACTTGTCTGAAATGAGGGTCTCCTGCTTAAGCAGGGGGTTGGACTACTGTGGAAGATCTCCAAGGTTCCTTCTGACTCTGTTAGATTTTAAGTAAGAGATGCAAGTAACTTATCTCCAAAATGTTCTGAATCTTCCACTTCTTTGTAACATGGCTTTCCATTTCATGACTTGATTTACATATCTCAGTACAGAATGCAGTGATCACGTTGCATGTTGCCTTGAACTAATTTGTGAGGATGAGAGCCAGGAGTATACAGAACATTTTGATTTTGAAACATTTTGCAGTCAAAAGACCCTGTTTTGGGTTCTGGCAAATTCACAGGAAGCCTTTTCATACTGTTCCAGCCAACTCAGACATGTTCTGAGCTCTGAACGCCTCCAGCAAGGTCAGAACAGCATTAAGACACTTGCCAATGGTTGGAAGTTCCATCCGGACATGAAACATTTTTAATACAAAATGTTTTGCAAGATTAATACCATTCTACATTATTAGTGAGTCTCCTCTTTTGAAAGGAACCATCATTATACAAGTCTCTACTCTAAGACTGTCCAACCTTGGCAACTTTAAGGTTTGTGGACAATGCCGGCTGGAGAAGTTCATATGTCTTACAGCTGGTAAGGTTGGACACTCCTGCTCTACTCCAAGCAAGATGTTGGTATTTGGAAAAGGAGGTTGGTGTATTTTGTGCTGATGGGCTTTTGCAACAGGCAGGTTGTTAAGCGTTCTCACCTGGAGCACAGGCAAACTTAGATGGCCAATGAATATGCTTAGCATTTTTTGATCAACAGGATCAGGGTGGATTAGCAAAATGACTAAAGTAGGAATTAGTGGTGAGGGTAAGTTTTGATCACCCCCCCCCCCAAACTATGCTAAACCTATTGTAAGATATACATTTATCTATACTTATTTCCTTTGTTTATCTTTATACTATACCTGCTGTCTTGTACATATTTGACGAATAAAAAAATAAAATAAACCATCATATTCCTGAAATTGGGGGGAGGGGAATACCTATTCTCAGCAACTGAGAGCCATAAGAAAGATTTGGGGAATACCTTAGTTTGGAATCTCTAGTTACCTGAACATTAGCAGCTGTAGCAAATTTTGGCATTCAGCATATCTGTAATGTAATATTTGGTTTACCTTTGAAGCCTGAAACTTTCTATTCAGATCCATGCTGGGCTTTCAGTTGCCCTGTTGGAGAAAAAGGACAGCTAAGTTTGCATTGTCTAGCAGTGGCTTCCTCGGAACTTCTGCTGAACGAGGACCTTTTTCACTGGAGATATCAAAGTGTCTCATAATACACTTCATTTGTTATATATCCTGGCTGTGGCTTCTACCCAAGATCTTAGCAAAGTTGTGTGGGGTTTTGCTAATTGTATTCTTAGACAAATTTTTCTTTGGCTTTCCTCTCCTCCTTGAATGCCAACAAAATGCAGACAATTCAATCTAAGCTGCCAATAGCCTTGGTGATGGAGTTGGAGGTTGTCCAAAGGAGGATGGACTAATAGTCTAAGCCAGTGTTTCTCAATCTCAGTAACATTAAGAAGGGTGGACTTCAACTCCCAGCATACTGGCTGGGGAATTCTGGGAGTTGAAGTCTATCCATCTGAAAATTGCTGAGGTTGAGAAACACTGATTACCAGTCATACTGATGATGCCAAATGCAGGAATAGAGCTTACACTGCCAATGGTAAGACAGTGGGAACAACATTGCTAATTGGAGACCGGACCATCCAGAATTTCTCATGGAGTCATACTAGATGAATAGTTTCTCACTTCCACATGCTTTCTAGGGTAAATTTTGCCAATGATAACTAGGTTTCCATGTTTTAGTCCTTCTGATTGGCTCAGTATAGCTTGCACTGCTGCTTCAGAGCCTTTCCTCAACTGCCTGTACATTGTGTGACTGATTGATCCCTTCTCTAGGAGCCCTGGTAGCACAGTGGTTAAAGTGCAATACTGCAGGCAAACTGTGCCCACAGCCTGGCATTCAATCCTGACAGACAAAACCTCAAGGTTGACTTAGCCTTCCAAGGTCAGGATCCAGATTGTTGGGGAAAAGAATTGTCTCCTGGCCAAGTGCAGCATCTTTAAATAGTCAAAATGTCACCAAATTAGGCATAAAAACAAAACCACATATGGTTTGAACAAGTTGATGGGTCGCTGATAGGGGGAACCCCAGCCACACTAGTTACTGAGTCTGTAAAGCTGGAGATAGGCTGCCACTTATCCAATTCATGATGGCGCCAAAAATGACTGAGGTTCTCATCCTGGGGTTGACATGGCTAGATAATTGGTACCCTACCATCTCCTGGGAGGATGGCTACCAAAAACTAACACTAGTGGTGCATCCCAAAACCCCTCCCACCTCAACAGGAAGAGGAGCTCTCCAGCGCCTGAATGAGACAAGATGGAGCGAAACAGCCACTACCATCTCAAACCGACCAGCAGACTATGCCATAGAGTTGTACTCAATGACTCCCAAGGAAATGACAGAACTAAGGGAAGTTATATTGACACTAATCTAGCCCATGGTTCATACAACAAGTCCAGAGTAGCTGCCCCAGTCCTCTTTAAAGAGAAAAAGGACAGGTCGATGAGACTCTGCATTGATTTTAGAGGAATAAATGCTGGGTATGGGTAAAAACACGTACCCACTGCTCTTAATGAAGGACATGCTGTCCCACTTAGCCAAAGGGGAAGTGTTCACTAAGCTTCACCTACAGAAGGTGTACTACCTGGTGAGGATTAAAGAAGGAGACAACTGGAAAACAACTTTCAATTGCCCACTGGGAAGCTTCCAATTCAAAGTGATGCCATTTGGGCTCCAAGGAGCCCCCAAACTGTTCATGCAGCTAATCAATGAGATTCTGCATGAACACCTGTATAAAGGGGTTCTCATCTACCTTGACAACATTCTGATCTTCAGTGAAACCATAGAGGGACACATGAGGCTAATACGCCAAGGGTTGAAAAAACTGCTAGCGGCTAAGCTGTACACAAAGCTGTCTAAGTGTGAGTTCCACAAGACAGCCCTGAACTACCTGAGCTACTGAGTATCAAACGAAGGAGTAGAAATGGATCCGGCCAAAGTTAAAGCAGTTCTGGACTAGCAACCTCTTTGCAGGCACAAGCAGCTGCAGAGCTTCTTAGGGTTTGCCAACTTTTTCAGACAGTTTATTCCAGACATGGGCAAACTACGGCCTGCGGGACACACCCGGCCCGTTGGGCTTTTTAATCTGGCCTGCCAAACTAGTTCTGGCACAGTTCCACCCTCAGTGATTGGCGTGTCACGTCATCTGATGCTGGGCGCGCGACCTATGCGAGGCTGGGGCTGTCAGGCCTACGGGTGCAGGACGATGACACGGAGCTGCTGCTGTCCCCGCTCCATGCCCTTCTGCACCTGCCGGGCCCCTCACCCACCGAATAGGCCGCCGAGCCATCCGGGGAGGGCCATGGGGAGCCGCCCAGCGAAGCGGGACAGGCTGCTGATGCCCGCATGTCTTTGCAGGCGTGGGATGCAGCAGCCATGGAGAAGAAGGTAAGAGGGTGGTGGGCAGGAGCGGGGGGGTCGGGCGGGCATGGCTCCACAGCAGCAATGCTGGCTCTTCTCCTGCCGCCTAGGTGCTGCTGAGGGGGAAAAGTGGCTCCGGCCAAGACGAGCATGTGCTCCATCGCGGGATTTAGTTGGCGAAGTGGAGCTCATGCTCGTTTTGCCGGAGCCGCTTTTCCCCATCAGCAGCACCTGGGCAGCAGGAGAAGAGCTGGCATTGCCGCTGTGGAGCCGTGCCCGCCCGCCGACCCCCCTGCACCCGCCTGCTGCCCTCTTACCTTCTCCATGGCTGCTGCGTTTGGCATCCCACGCCTGCAAAGACACGTGGGGGAGGGGGGGCTGCAGGAGGAGGAGTAAGGGTGGGGATGGGAGGGCTGTGGGAGGGGGAGTAAGGGTGGGGGTGGGGGAGCTGGGGAGGGGGAGCCCGTCATTGTGGCCTGCGAGTCAAAAAGTTTGGCCCGCGAGTCAAAAAGTTTGGCCCGCGAGTCAAAAAGTTTGCCCACACCTGGTTTATTCCCTTCTTCACCGAGATCGCTCTGCCAATCACTGAGTTGTTGAAAACAAAATGGGACCCACAAAAGCCACGGCCCAGTCAACCCCTAAATTGGAATTTAGATTGTCAGCAGGCATTTGAGAAACTGAAAAGACTCTTTGCTGAAGAGCCAGTTCTCAAACACCCCAACCTATACCCTTTGTGGTGCAAGCGGACACTAGCAGTGTGGTGGTTGGTGCAGTCCTTCTCCAACAGAATGCAAACAGTGACCTACAGCTGTGTACCTACACCTCAAAAAAGGCTCACTGACACCAAAAGAAGATGGGCCATGTGGGAGAAGGAAGCCTATGCGGTCCAATGAGCATTACTAACTTGAAGGCATTTCCCCAATTTAATTTAATTTTAATTTTATTAAATTTCTATACCGCCCCTCTCCCGAAGGACTCAGGGCGGTGAACAGCCTATA
>JAEANM010019353.1:0-12387 GCA_017656035.1 Myanophis thanlyinensis | reverse complement strand
GACAGGGACAGGGACAGGGACCGGGACAGGGACAGGGACAGGGACAGAACTGGAATGCCTAGTCCTGTGTTGGCGAACCTATGGCACAGGTGCCACAGGTGGCACACAGAGCCATCTTGCTGGGCACACAAGCTGTTGGCCAACTTGCCTCCAATTGAACATGCACATGCAATTACATATGCACGCATGCACAATTGCAGAGATCCAGCTGGTCTTTAGGCCTCCACTGTGCATGCACACGATTGCAGCAGGAAAACCAGCTGGTGTTTGGAGCTCTCCTGCACATGCACAGGCGATTGCTCATGTGTGCATGAGTGCCTGTGTGCAGCATGTATGTATTGCATGTGCAAAAGCTGCATACATGCACAGATGGTGCAATTGCACATGCAGCACATGTGGAGGAAACCCATGCAAGTGCAGATGGCATACACAAAGCATGTACTTTTTGGCACTCGGTAAGTAAAAGGTTCGCCACCACTGGCCTAGTTAAACAACTGCAAGATTTGAGATGGAAAGTTTGACATTTAGATTGTCTTCTTCAAGCTGATGCCCCTTAAGAAGTTGCACTACATCTCCCATCATCCTCCAATGGACAGGCCAATAACTGCAAATAATAAAACCTTCTTATTGATATCCTTATTATTATTACTCTGTTGCTTTACATGTACGCTGAGAGCTTTTGCACCAGAGACAAATTCCTTGTCACACTTGGCCAAATAAAGTGTTCTGTTCTGTTCTATTCTGTTCTGTTCCACTCTACTCCATTCCACTCCCATCCCATCCCATTCCAGTGTTGACTTCAAACACATCTGAAGGGGGGTTTAAATGTTATGATAGCAACCAATAATTATTCCACTCTCTTCCATAGACTTGTGGAATTTACTCATAGTTTCCTATTGCTTTCAAGTGGACTTGAAAGTTTTCTCTATATACCGTCTCCAGGATTTACAGCTGGATAAACACTCATCCTTCAACTATGGCTGTTTCCTCTTTTTTTTTAACCTTAAATTTGGATTTTTAATCCTGAAATCTGGAACTCATTTACATACTTAAGAGTGGGAGCGGAAGACAACAAACTGTGCTTCTCGTTGTCAGGGAAGCCATGGACCGACCCCCTCGTCTTGGACGGAGGCAATCTAAGCTTGCAGCCCACACACTCTAAAATCTCTTTATCATTATCAGGCAGGAAGTCTGGCTAATCCTCACTGGTTGCTTCAGGAAGCATAGTTTCACAAGCTCAGGGAAGGGTAAAGGGGTGAAAAAGGCAGCCGAGAAGTCAAAAGGCATCTCAGTTTCCATTCCCTTCCCCACCCCTCACCCCATAAAAATATTATCCCCTTAACTGAAGGACCATGAAAATGATATTTGGAGGGCGATACCAATGAAAACAACTTGCATGCCAGTAGTTCTCTTATGATCACAATCGAGCCTAAAAAATTTTGTTGCTAAGTGAGACATTTGCTAAATGAGTTTTGCTCCATTTTATAACCTTTCTTGTCAATGTTCTTAAGTGAATCGCTGTAGTAGTTAAGTTAGTCACACGTGGCTGTTAAGTGAATCTGGCTTCCCCATTGACTTTGTTTGCCTCAAGGTCGCAAAACATGACCCCAGAACACAGCAACTGTCATAACTATAAGCCAGCTGCCAAGCATCCAAATTCTGACCTTGTGACGATGAGGGTTCTACAATGGTTGTAAGTGTAAAAAACAGCCATAAGTTACTTTTTTTAGTGCCATTGTAACTTTGAACACTCACTAAATAAACTATTGTTAAGTCGAGGACTCCCTGTACTCTGAAGAAGCTTATATTTAAAAAAAAAAACTGTAGTTCACAACACATTGACTGGCAATTCCAATTACAAGTCTGTTCTTGAGGACATGTGAATTTTTCCTTCTATGTTGGAAAAGTAATTCTGGCTCTTCCTTAGAGCTCAGTATTCAGGAGAGTCTACCTGGAATGACCATTATACCTTTTTAAAGCAGAAATAAATGTTGCTTACATTTCAAAGCAAACAGACTTCATCCTGGGAAATAGTCAATGTCGATACACAGATTCTCCCTAGCCATTTATTATATGGACTAGTATAGAGGTATGGTTTTGCTTTTCAATATTATAAACTTAGCAATTGGCAGGCAGCACTTCCAAGGAATTTAAAATAGTGGAGAGAATTAAGCTGAAATGCAAAACTGCTCAAAATTTCTCTCATCCCAATCCAAACTCACCTCCCAAAGGTCCAATTTGGTTGGTAATAGCATACCGAAGTACCCTTTCTTCCTCATTGTACAAAGCAAAGATCCTGTCCACCGTCAGCTGTTGGGGAGTTCGAAGAAACCTGAGATGGCGTGCATGTGGACATTCTTGGTAGGTTATATTCTGGTGCAGCTGGTAGGAGAAACTTTGGTTGATGTTTCCAGAAATGAGGGAATATTCTCGATAAGAAGTGGATGTCACAACTATACAAGTTTAAAAAACAAAAGTGTCAGACCTGATTAGAAGAAAAGTTCTCGAACTTCCTTGGTTCACAGAGCATTTCAGGTTGTGAAGGCATGATGCTTGCAAATAGACACCGCAAAACCCAACTTTGCCAATGGATATCACAAAAGTGTAAAATATCCCATGGTGCCCCTGTTTGTTGCATTGCCCTGAGGTGCCACATTATACAGTCCAGGCACTGCAATGTTAGACAATTAAGGTAGTCTTTAAAAATGTGGATTAACTGATGCAATTACACAGCAGTGTATTTGTCAGCATGAAAAAAAATGGGATACTTCGAATTGAACTTACAGAATTAATGCCAATTCCTCTCGTTTTTTTAAAAAAAGTCATTCATGCTATTTATTTACAGAAATGCAACTTAACAAAAAAAAATGAAATAACACTTTGCTACATAGGTTTCCCCAGTTGCAATGTATGGCTGTGAAAGTTGGACCATAAGGAAGACTGAGCATCCAAGAAATGAGGCCTTTGAACTATGGTGCTGGAGAAGACTCCTGCGAGTCCCTTGGACTGCAAGGCGATCAAACAAGTCAGTCCTAGAGGAGATCAAGCCCGACTGCTTTTTAGAAGGCCAGATCCTGAAGATGAAACTCAAATACTTTGGCCACCTAATGAGAAGGAAGGACTCCCTGGAGAAGGAAGAGCCTAATGCTGGGAACAATTGAGAGGCAAAAGAAGAAGGGGACAGCAGAGAATGAGGTGGCTGGATGGAGTCACTGAAGCAGTCGGCATGAGCTTAAATGGACTCTGGGGGATGGTAGAGTACAGGAAGGCCTGGAGGAACGTTATCCATGGGGTCTCAATGGGTTGGACATGACCTCCGACTAACAACAATACATAGCAGCTAATTTGCTTGATGATCGAGTTTTCATCATTTCAAATCCTCTTAGAAAAGGGGAACTTTATTTATATCCTGCCTTTATTATTTTTATAAATAACTCAAAGACAGTGAACATACCTAGTTCTCCACCTTCCTATTTTAACTTTTAACTTTTCTAAATGTTAACTAGAGCTTTGAATATGTCAACCAACTTTCATGTCATAGGATTCTTGTCTAAAAAAAAAAAAATCTTAATTGCAAGATTGTGGAGGTAGGTGGACTTTGACAGCATGGCTTGCTTCCAAAGGGCAAATGATTATTTATACAGCAATCAATCGTACCTGAATCCAAGTAATGGTATATCTCCTTATAAGGTGCTATGTGGACTGTAAAATTATCAGGAATATAAGGCACTCGCCCTTGAATTTCAGTCCTAACACTGAGGTAATTTTCTGCATCCAGACCATCGGCTGTTTGCTGGATGAAAACTCTTTCTTCTCCTGGATAGAATGTAGCTTCCAGATTATGAGTGAATTTAGCACCTGGGGAAGAGCATTAAAGGAGAGAAAAACAATAAAAACAATGCCAGCATGAACACACAATTTTATGGCCCTGAAATCATGTGCTTCTAGTCTTTATGATAGTGACTGGAAGAAAAAAACACATCATAATTCATTCCATCTTCCTATAATGAGCTGGCATGAATAAGGAAGAAAACTAGGCAAATCTGTATAAATGCAGATATAGGTAGTCCTCAAGTTATGACCACAATTGAGCCCAAATTTCTGTTGCTAAGCAAGACAGTTGTTAAGTGAGTTTTGCCCTATTTTACCTTTCTTGCCACAGTTGTTAAGTGAATCGTTGAAGCTATTAATTCTGTAACAATTTTGTTAAGTGAATCTGGCTTCCCCATTATAACTTGCTTGACAGAAGGTTGAAAAAGGTGATCACGTGTCCTCAGGACACTGCAACTATCATAAACATGAGCCAGTTGCCAAGCATCCGAATTTGATCACATGATCATGGAGATGCTGCAACGATGTTAAGTGTGAATGACGGTCATAAGTCACTTTTTTGCGTGCCATTGTAACTTCAAACAGTCACTAAACAAGTGGTCAAGACTACCTAGACTTTAAAGTTTATTGATTAGCCTATAGGCCATATCAAAGTGCAGAGTTCCAAACACAAATTATTACTAAAATCCGGATAAAAAACAATTTAAAATGAGATTGGAATAAAATACAAGGACTACCTATACATTTATGGCTTCGATGTTTCTTGGGCACAAATTTGTTTGCATGGAAACCACATTCACACAAATGGGATTAGCCTGCCCCACTCATGGCAGCAGAAGGGGCATGCTGTGGACCCTGTCAGCTAAGGAATTTCACTGATGGAGTCTAGAAGAGTCTTTTCTGCCATAGCTCCCACCCTCTGGAACTTCTTGCCAGTGGTGGAATTCAAATTTTTTTACTACCAATTTTGTGGGTGTGGCTGCGGGGTGTCATGTGACTGGGTAGGCAGTTTCTGTAAACAGGGCAATAAAGATTAGGCTAGAAACAACACCAGAATGTTTTTTTCCTGCCTTCCTTACAGGATTAACCCTGTAAAGTGGAAAAAATAACAAAAAGAGATTTCTTCTAACAACTGGTTCTCTGAACTGCTTAGAAAATGTACTACCGGTTCTAGCAAACCTGCTAGAACCTGCTGAATTTCACCTCTGCTTCTTGCCCTCTCCGTCAGATCTGCTCCCACCCTTTTGGCTTTCCCGAAAGGCCTTGAAGACATGGCTATGCCAAATTAGCCCAGGACCCTAATGGGGGTATGGCACACTGGAGATGTCTAATGGAGTAGAGAACATTCCTCTCTGTGCACACTTTGCATCCTCCCTTTCCATCCTACTTAGTTTTATTTTAATTGAATTTTTAAATTTAAGATCTTTATATATATATATATTTAAATGTTTATTCTGCATTTTATCCTATGTCTGTAAACCACCTAGAGCAGGGCTGTCAAACTCAAGGCCCGAGGGCCAAATCTAGCCTGTGAGGTACTTAGATCTGGCCTGTGGGGCCACCCTGGAAACAGTGAAGAATTGGCCCCGCAGTGCTTCTGCCAGCAAAAACGGGCTCCTGAGCTCTGTTTTCAGCTGCCACAGCCTTCTGCAACCCTCTGCCAGTGAAAACGGAGCTTGGGGGGATGCACACAGCCCTCCCAAGCTCCATTTACACTGGCAGAGGGTTGCAGGAGGCCATGGCAGCCGAAAACGGAGCTCGGGAATCCATTTTTGCTGGCAGAGCACTCGGGCCACCACAGGCACCTCTGACAGGAGTGATGTCGAGCTGGCCATGCTCACCTGGCCCTCTGAGGTCAAACACAACCCTGATATGGCCCTCAATGAAATTGAGTTTGACACCCCTGACCTAGAGTCACCCCTGACAAGATGGGCAGCCTACAAGTCAAATAAATAAATAAATAAAACAAACAAACAAACAAACAAACAGATTCATCTGTGTAGATGAGGGCTGTGTTCTACTCACCAGTGATGCTGAAGCCATTTTCGTAGCCAGGTTTCTCCAGAGCAAAAAGCCAGCCAAACAGGCCCCCAATGGGTGCCAATGGCATCATGGATGAGGCAGCCGGCTGAGGCACATGGCTGATAGCTGTGTATGCTCTTCCATCATTGCCAACAATGTAAGCGTGTAGATCTACTTCATTAAAACGCACTGGCGTTTGTCCTACCAGGAGGTTTCCACTCACTTTGCCATTTAGACGATGAGCAGCTCCTAAGAAGCAAAAGCATCATCAGCCAGCTAAGGACCTGAAGTTCCCAGAGATGGCCATCATTAAAGATTTTACACATGTGTTAATGTCTATACCATGGTAGAAGAAGAGGATTTAAAATTCCTAACTAGAAGATCTTCCAGTTAGATCTTCCTAAAACATGCTACAGTAAACCCTTCAATCCAAGTCAATAAAACACATACCATGACAGGCCCAAATAAATAAACCAGATTATGGCTTAATACCATAACCTGATCCACGAACATTTTAAAACAATAACTGTCTTATAATAATACACTGAGCCACCAACTACTGGTACCAATCCCGTTTTAGTCTAATTTTATTCATTGCACAGGTTCCTTCCAAATGTTTTCTTTAGGGTCTGACCTGAAGCACAGAAAATCAGGAGGAATCACTTCAGAGATGATTATACAATGGAATACAGGGCATTCGCACATCTCTTGGCTTATCTGTATCTATGAAAGTGCAAAAATACTGCCTCCCAATTAGAACTTTACCAAACTCTCTTGTATAAGAAATTGAAAAAAAAAATTGTCTGAACAGCACTGCACCTAAGCTTCAAAACAAACTTAAAATCACTTCTTTGAGTTCTATGAGTTAGAGAAAGTGCTTTATTTATTTTTTTCATTCTGTACTAAACTTTTTCTTCTATACTATACTAAACAACCCAAGACCCATCATTTCACAGATATTTCCTTATCTAACAGAGAAAGAGAATATCCAACAGCAAAAAAGCAGTGGGAACAGGAGTAACTTCTGACTTCCTACTGGGTTGATTGTGGGCAACCAACCTCTGGGCAGCGGATGGTGAGGCCACTCTATCTAGCCTCCAGAGGGACAGGACCAGTCCTCTTGATTCCCAGTGACTGAAGGGGGCCCCTGTCTACCAGGCTTCTAGAAGACTAGGGAAGGATTGGCCCATTGAACCTCTGGGTGACAGAGTGGCAGGGCAATCGCACTGAAGCATCCACAAATTTGACAAATTTCAATCCCACGAAAATCATGGGATCTGATTTCAGATGCATTCTGTAAGTTAGCTCACGTGATTCAAAAACTGCTGCCCTATAACGCACTGTTTTGCCCGGTTAAAGGATACAGAAGGAAGAGTTATAATAGTAGATTATTATTCATGCTGTAGTTGCGCACATCTGCCCAAGGAAATAGAGCTGGTACAGAGACATCTCAGGCGCCACCCACCCCCCTGACACATTTCAGTGGCATCTAGGAATGTAAATGGACATACCTTCTGGCAAGCAGTGCCTGCCATTCCCATAGAACTTGGACTGACAGTGGCAGCAGAAGCCGGTGCTATAATCAGTGCAGAATGCATTTTGGGAGCACTGGCTATGGTAATCCTCACATGTTTCCACATTGGCAGTGCTGTATGTGAATACTAAAGGGAAAATATATGGTTACAAAGGAACAAGACAGTCTTCTCTGATCCAGTGCCTCCAGTGGTTTGGAAGGAGTCTCAGATTATCATCCAGCCTTCTAAGGTTGCGCAAGGATGCTGTTCCACATTATCCTGGCCTACCACACACCAGTCAATATTTGTCTCACAATTTGGGTGAGCAACATTCTCAGTGGGCACACTTACATGGGCGAGGCCAATATTTCTCCTTAGTTCTAAGTTGCTTCTCTCCTTCATTAGATTCCACCCATTGTTTCTTATCCTGCTCTCAGGTACTTTGGAGAATAGCTTGACTCCCTCTTCTTTGTGGCAGCCCCTGAGATATTGGAATACTGTTATCTTGTCACCCCTAGTCCTTCTTTTCATCAAACTAGACATATCCAGTTTCAGCAACCACTGATTACTTTAGCTAATCAATGCCATGCTTAAACTGAGCTGTTGTGTCTGTGTGTTCATCATTCATATTTCAATTCATACAAAATGAAGGCACAGATGTTGCTAACTAGAATGCACATTAGGAAACATATCTTGCCTATATTTAAAAAGCTGACAGCTCTTTCTGAAGAATATTTAAAATCTTATTCATTTCATGAATAAGTCTTATTCAGTCTTATTCAGTCAGACTTATTCAAAATCTTATCATTTCACAGTTCATCCTTACTCAAGATCTGGATATTTGAGAATAACTTTCTCCCTTAGAAGCCTGTCAAACCGTCTGAAGGCCTCTTTAAGTGTCTTGCCATTATGTGAAATTAAGCTCTTCTCAGTTGTGACACCTCTTATATAAAGCTGATCTCTATGTAATTTTGATAAGTTTTTGCTACTAAGCAAAAAAGCTGTTTTCCTTTTGTTGTTGGCTCTGCAGTCCTTCACAGACTTTTTTTGGCCTCACTTTAAAATTAATCTTATTTATGAATTTCTACAAAATGTAACAGAGCCTTCAGAACTTTGCATTTGAACCTTACATTATAAACACATCAATACAAACATTTTATTCATTTATTTATTGGTATATTTGTATATGACCTCAATCACTGGGTAATTCTATGTGGCTTACACCACAGAGTTAAAAATACTGGAAAAATAACAGCTAAAGACAAATAGCCTAGTCCAGAAGAGTAAATGGTACACATTGCTAAGGGGACAACTCAAACACCTTTCCCACCAAAAACTACTACTTGGGAGCAGATCCCTCTAGCCTACCCCAGGACCTGCAAAATGAAGAGATCTTTGTGGAAACCCAACACGATTAGCCTCATACAGATCCCAGGGAACAAACCATTCCACAGGATAGGCATGGCTCTCAACATCTACTGGGAACCAAAAAATGGCAAGGTTTGATAGCCCAGACCTGGAGCATGCCAACTTTTCCAGATGTTACCAGTCAGGCAGAAACAATAAGAACATAGTCTTGTCGATAACCAGGATTCGAACCATGAAAGGCTTTATCCTGTAGGTGACATCAGTCCTGTGAATTTTATCAGGCAGCCCATCAGTAACCAATGCAGCACACAGAGCAATGGTACATCTAAAATCTGTGCACTCTGAACCAGTTAACTTCTAAGAAGTAATCTTCAAGAGTAGCCGGAAGTTGAGCATTACAATTATCTAAACAGGAGGTAATTAGGAGATGAGTAGCTATGAGAACTTCCTCCCAATCCAAGTAAAGACATAGTTAGCAACAGCATACAAGATGGATCCCTACAAACAACTCACAGTTGCTCAGGGAGACAGTAAATCACTGTAAAAAGCAGGTCCTTAAAATTAAAGCCAGTTTAGACTTTAGTCTGTTCCAATCCCCACCCCACATCTACACCCTTACAGCATCTAAGCCCCAGGACAGGACTTATACAGCAATATTGTTTAGCCTGAGACTGAAAGGTGGAGCAGGGCATCATCTGATGTTATGCCAACAAATGACCTTGCCCAGTGGCCTGTTGAATAAACAGATTAACAGAGCATTACAAATCAAAAGCATGTGGCCCAGGACTATTGTTAATGGTGACCTAAAGGAAATGTCAAAGCTATGTTGAACCGTGCACAAATTTATTTTCTCCATGCCTCGGGGTCTCATTGGACTGAGAGTGATCTCCGTTGGGAGAATCTGTATTATTCATAAACAATCCAATAGCAAAAAGTGTGGCCTGCTAAATGCTTGGTACCCCCAATGCTCAAATTCAGCTGGCATTTAAATCTGGAGGTTTACTGAGGGTTTTGTTTTTTATTTTTATTTTTTTGTAAGCCACCATTTGAACATTCCCATCATCTCCCATCAATCATCTGGAGCACAAAGCCTACAGGATGAAAAAGGGAGTTAACTGTAGTATATCAGTGAAGTGATTGCATATAGAGCCATGGTGGCACAGTCATTAGAATGCAGTATTGCAGATTAATTCTTTATTCCCACTGCTAGGAGTTCAATCCTGATTGGCTTAAGGCTGATTCAGCCTTCCATCCTTCCAAGGTCAATAAAATGGAGGCAATATGCTGACTCTGTAAGGCTCCTAGAGAGGGCTGTAAAGCACTATGAAATGGCTATATAAATCTCTAAGCTATATAGCTGTGATGGCAAACCTATGGCACAGGTGCCACAGGTGGCACACAGAGCCATCTTGCTGGGCACACAAGCTGTCAGCCAACTTACCTCCAGTTGAGCATGCGCATGTGATTGCACGTGCACATATGCACAATTGCAAAGACCCAGCTGATCTTCGAGCATCCACTGTGCACACATGTGATTGCAGCAAGAAATCCAACTGGTCTTTGGAGCTCTCCTGTGCATGCACACGCGACTGGTCATGTGTGCGTGAGTGCTCGTGCACAGTGCATGTGGACTACATGTGCAAAAGCTGCATGCATGTGCAGATGGTGTGGTTGCACATGCAGTGCACATGGAGGAGCTACATGTAAGTGCGGATGGTTCGTGCAAAGCACGTACTTTTTGGCACTCAGTAAATAATAGGTTCGCCACCACTGCTATATAGCAATAGTTATTGCTAAGTGCTATTGCTATATAGAGGATGATATTAGAGCATTAAGACTGGGATATGGTTATTTGTGCTGTGCAAGTTACTAGCATGTATACAGCATTTCTCAGCTGCTGGGTGTCCCAGCTGTTTCATGATGCAAAGAGCAATAGTCAACCTCTCTTCTCTCTAAATGAATAATTTTCAACAACCAACATGCTAAATACAGCCTGGCTTGTCTTTGTCACCATGAGCTGCTACTCTTGTCAGCAATCAGGGCTTTCTAGAAGTTTGCATGTTTGTTCATTTGTATATTTCCCTGGTCTCCTAGATCACTTCAGTCATGATTGACCTAGGTAGCTTACATTCCTAGTATAAAATAACATGGTTAAAAACATAACCATAGTTAGAACAATACTTATTTTAAATCCTACTGTGCCAAGAAACAATGGCCTAGGACCATGATGGCCAACCTATGGCACGGGTGCCACAGGTGGCACGCAGAGCCATCTTTCTGGGCACACAAGCTGTCAGCCACCTTACCTCCAGCTGAGCAGCATGCATATGTGATTGCACATGCACACATGCGCGACTGCAGAGACCCAGCTGATCTTCGGGCATCCGCTGTGCATGCACGCAATTGCAGCAGGAAACCCATCTGGTCTTTGGAGCTCTCCTGTGCATGTACATGCTCATGTGTGCATGAGTGCCTGCATGCAGCACACATGCATTGCACGTGCAAAAGCTGCATGCATGCACAGATGGTGCGGTTGCACATGCAGCACATGTGGAGGAGCCGTATGTATGTAAGTGCAGATGGCATGTGCAAAGCATGTACTTTTTGGCACTCAATAAGTAAAAAGTTCACCACCACTGGCCTAGGATATTCAAGCCCTGAGATATTTTGAGGATAACAGCCACCACTTTCAACTCTGTGCAGCATTAGCAGTAGTTTCAAACATGATTTAGCAATCAGGAGTTCAGAATGTGAGGACTAGGTTATTAGGAAGTCTTGTGGACTTACCATCTGGGTTGAAACTAATATCCTCATTTATACCAATGACCCGTCTCCTGGGGCTGAAAGGAGGCGCATGATCTGGGAAGCTTTCAAGGATAACGTCACCTTCTGGGTAGACAGGAAAGGGTTCTGTGTCTAAAGGGGAGCCTCTCTTATCTTCTTGAGGCAGTAGGTCATCTTCATTGCCAGGGCGTCCCAACAAGGTGGCAGTGACCGCCTCAATTGGGCTCTCATACACCGTAGATAAAGATGGAGTCCTTTCTTCAGAAGATGGTGCAGATGGTGCTTCCTCTACTGGATATAAGGAGATAGAATCCAGGACAGAATAAGATGGAGGATGTCTAGATGCTGGATAATGAAATGCAGATTCCAGTTCTAAATCCTGTTCAGTACCAGGCTGCTTTGGCTTGCTATGATCTAATTCATCGCGAAGATTTGGTCCAGTGCTGGCTCCCATTTCAGGACCCCGCTTAGTGGGGCTTACAGGCAAGTACTCAAAGTCATCTTCAGTCCCATCATAGAAGGGATCTCCGTAATCAAGTGTTAAGTCGGGGTATTCAGCCTCCGAGGCCCTGTGATAAACAGAGCTGCTCTCCGGATTTCTTGGGAGGGGAGAAAGCTTCCCACCCACTGCAGCTGGGACCACGTTATCCAATGGGGAGGTGCTGCCAATGTGGAAGGCCCATAGACCTGGGATCCCTGCATTGCTGATCCTACGTGAAGACAGAATAAAAGTTAGCTCCAGACATGGCATGACTCACAAAAAATGGGAGGATTGTTTAGATTACAAAGAATAGACTGGACTGGACTGGACTGGACTGGACTGGACTAGACTAGACTAGACTAGACTAGACTAGACTAGACTAGACTA